>JASDQU010390037.1:0-10879 GCA_032191745.1 Picea mariana | reverse complement strand
AAAATTTACATATATCTTATAATAGTATTCATATAAATTAAATTTTGAGTATTGAATTTGGATATGATGTTTGGATTAATTTGTTATATTATCATATTTCACATCTCTTCATTATAATATTTAATCATCCATATATTTAACCATCAATGTAACATTTCACAGCGACATTGGACAACGCAATAGAATAAAATAAAATATATTTTATTATATATTAATAAGAGGCTCTTTGTCATAAAAAATGGGACACTTGTTGGTAACCCATTGTCTTTAAATTATGACAATATGTCTATTACATTAAAAAAAATATTTGATTTTGATAGACAATTATTTGAAAAAATACAATAAATTACATTGATATCGAAATATATTCATCATCATTCTTCGTTGAAAGTGTTGTCAGTGCTCGAGCTACTTCCATGACTTGGGTTATTTGGCTGAATAATTTGTTGATTGCATCGATTGTTTTCCTCTTCTTCAAGTTCCATCTACAAAAATAAAAATTAAGTGTAATGAGTGTATCTACATTTGTGAGAATAATGAAAATTGAAATAAATAATATACACGACTGTAAATTGAAAAGTGGCGTACCATAGAAATAATTGAGTCTCGAACAATACACATTCTTTCAAAAACAAATCTCATGTCTTTTGTCAACAACTCTTATGTTGACACATTTCCATACTTTGTTTCCTGCAAGATTTATACCCCATAATAAATCATAGATTTAATATAATTAATTTTTTTCCCCATTAATTATAAAATGGGATAAGTAAAACAACATACATACTTACAAATTCCATAGTTAAATTTTGATATGCCAACATATAATCACAAACCATACTTAACCCAATGTCAATCAATTATTTTGATTGCTCTACTTTGTATGTTAGCAAATGTTTGAATACATTCAAGGATGGATTTTGTAAAACAACTTAAAATATACAAAAATTAAATCTTAAGTTTTTATAAGGAAATAACAATTACTCGCAAACTTTGCTATCAACCCTTTTCTTCCTTTTCATCCTATTTTATGTGTTGAATGGGTTTCATTTTGTTTTCATTTCTGAAGGAAAATACTTGAAAATTAATATTTAATGTTGAATTATTTATTTATATGTACCTAATGGAAAAATTCAACGATTTAATAGATTTTAAGCTCGTTGTTGTTGAGATAGATCCTCTTGTGATGCAATTATGTCCATTTCTTTGACAATCTCCTTGTACATGTTTTTCAACATTCCTGCAGGCATAGTTCAAATATCATCTCATTGATCCCTTGGGATTTTCATAATATTCCCGAAAAAAGTAACATGGCAATAAACTATTTTTATATTGATATATGAAAACTAAATATAACAAAATTGATATTAATAAATGAATTCTTTTTAGTAATATATACATATTTTAGAAAAACATTTTTAGGATTAATAATTTTTGAATTTTTTTTTGGTTGTATGTTTTTGCTATTGCAAGTTTGATAGGTCTCATTGACCATTGTTCTGGAAACACTTCATGTATTTTAAATATCACCTGGTTCTTGGAATCATTGGATTCATTTCTATATTGTAAGTGGAATGTACATTTATAAGTTTGTTCCACTATATCCCTTATAGTTTTGTAAAAGTTTTTCTCCCTTTCATTAACCTCTAGCACCACTCCAGATGGGCTAAGGATCAATTCATCATCATTTACATATTCTATAATTTTTATTTTCTTAGGACGACATTATGCCCTTCGTTGTTGACCCCTATAGAACAATAAACATATCTAAATAAATAGATTGTTTGAAACATGTTATCTAATATTCTTAAGTATATTATTAATGAAAATTCAAAAGAGAACTCATATTGAATAATATTTTTTCATTCACGCGATTTATCCTTTTGCGATTTTTCCATCAATCTTTTATGTTGTTCTTCACTTAAATCACAAAGAATCTTATCGAGATTCCTTATTTTATGGCTATGCTTGATACACACTAGTCAATACATATTATTTAAGCTTAAATATAGTTCAAACATGTTAATTTTGTATAGAATTTACAAAGAACTTTCCTTTTTTTTCTTTTTTGGATGTGTTATCATTGTGTTGATCAATTTTTTTTCTATTTGAACTATTCTCACACATTTGTTTATCAATATACAACCTGTACCATTCAATACAGAAGCTACGAAATATATTTCATAAATAAATCACATAATTTTCATCTAAAAAAAATATGGTTTCTGGTGCACTTTAATAATATGAAAGCATCAGTGGATTCGATATAGGAAACACATCGACATGAAAAACTAAATTAAAAAAAAAAAAACTTTAAATTACAACACTATGATATGTATCGATAACAACACCAAGCCGAGAGTAAAAAAATAAAACAAAAAAATACCATAAATGAAAAATATAACTCATAAAAAGTTACGCATCGATGAACGAAATTTTTTGAAAAATATGTTATACCATTTATGGTGTTCTTTATCAGTAAGTGCATTGGTGTGTTATAGTCAAATCGACACATGGATAGCTAGAAGTTGCTTTAAAAAAAATGTGATAGGGCCAACATGGTTTGGATCTAATGCAAAAAGTGGTCCCCTTCCATGACATTCCAAACACCTTATATATAGAAACACAAACCCATTAAATGTAAAACCCCTGAAATGAAAATTCCTAAATGTGTAGTGATAGAGGGAGTTAAACCCTAAGGTGAAACTTTGTAGTCACACAAGAAATAAGAAGCAAGGTTTTAAGGTAAGCATGATTTTTTTTTTTTAATTTTAATTAAATCTAAATAGGGATACAAATTGTAAAATTTTATGTTATTAAAATCAACGGTAAAATTTAAATTTTTTTCTATGTAGGGTTTTGAATGAATCACAAAAACCTTTCAAATTATGATCTTCTGAATAATTTTGTTGCTCCAAAAGGGTTTTAAGTGAATCAAGATACCCTTCAAATTATGACATTCTGAATAATTCTTGTGTTCCAAAGTAATCTTCTACTCCACAGTTCTCCTTGGTATGTCTCTCTCGCAAATTTCTCCCCTGCAAATTTTGGGAAAATAATGAAATAGTGAATATCTTAATACCATTTAAAGAACTTTATGAAAAGGGTTTTGAGTGAATCACCATACCCTTCAAATTCTAATCTTCTAAATATTTATTTTGTTCCAAAATATTTTGTTGCTCCACAGTGCTACCCGATATGTTTCTCTTGCAAATATCTCCCGTGTAAATTTTGGAAAAATAATGAAATAGTAAATAACTTATTACTATTTAAAGGACTTTAAGAAATTATATTCTCGAAAAATAAATTTCTGCTCATTTTTTAGTTATAAGAAAAATGTCACTTTTTTTTTTAAAGTTTTTTGGAACACCGGTGCATTTATTAATATAACACATTTGTGCATTTGTTTATACAAAGCACTGGCACGCTAAATATTTTTGAAGCATCAATATCATTTAATTCTTTTTTATTTATTGAAATCTTGAGAAGTGGTGTGGTTAGTAATTAAACGTTCTAGTGGTTTATATTGTTATAGATGCACCTATGCATTTTGTTTAAATAAGTGCACCGTTATGATTTAAAAGTTATGTAAATTTTTATTTGTACATAAATAGTATATTCATATTAAATTTCTTTTAGGATGCATCCACATGACTTGAAGTACTTCATAGTATACATTTTCTGCTTAAAGTCACCTTATTCTTAAAAAAATATTGTTTATTTTTCTAAAATGTAGGGAGAAAAACTTATAATATCAAATGTCCAATTCGTCAAATTCCATCTCATTCCATATTTCTCAAAGTACATCACAGATTTCTCCCTTTCCATCTCCAACAAGTTCATATTTTATTTATATTTCGATTATCTAAATGAATTTATTTTTTTATCCATGTCAACTTGAATAAACATGTGTCCAAATTTGCAGGATCCTGATTCATATTCGAGTTTGGATGGAAAAAATGTTCCACCAATTCAAAAAAATTGAAATATCTTACCAGGAGAAACATACTACAAGAAATTGGTAGATGAAATTGGAAAACCACTTTAACCTATCAATTGTAACATTCCATCTTCTAGCCACAATCTTGGGTTAGTGATGGTAATAATTGTGGTAAAATTTAATTTGAAAAAACCAATTGCATTATGATTACTAATTCCATCGGTGTACTAATGTTTAATAGTTTTGAAATTAATATTTTGATGATGAGCAACCTACCTATCCTCTTCCATTTCATCCCACTACAATTTCAAATCGAGAGAAGGATTCAATAAGAGAACAACTTGGAGAGGAAGCATACCAAGGATGGTTGAATCAACCATGTAATGGCCCCGACCGTTACGACACACAACAACGTACAACCGATAATTTTTTTTTTTAAAGAATTATAAAAATAATATCAATAATAACAATCATATCAACACAACTCAATGACATCATAATCAACAAGGACAGAAGGTAACAAAGTCACTCACTTGTCATCACTGAAGTAAACAAAAATTCAATCAATGTGTCAACTAAGGGTAGCGACACATAAACATAAAAGGCATAACAGATAACACATCAAGCTTGGAGCGATTTAAAGAAAAAAACATCAGATAAAATATAAAATGACTAACCGCCCATCCTACCTGCAAGGTTAGGACCTCTAGGAAACATAAGCAATTCTCAATCCCAGTTTCCCATCGATTTTGACCATTTAAGGTGTTAGGGTCGGCGACTATTCTGAGGAACAAGGAGGTGTCTACATCCCACCCGACACAATCAGTCCAAGACGACTAAGCTAAATAACATCATCAATGATCATCCAGGTGCAAAAGCATTCTAATAAACCAACACAAGTTACATCAAATTCCATGACACAAGAGAACTTAAATACTAAATCCATCTAGCAACGACATAAGCTAGGAGCAACAATCATGTTGTTCCCCGAGTGATAGATGCGTTAATAACCTTGGCGCAAAACAAAATGGACCAAGACTCAAGAAAACTTCGATGAGATAGGAATCGAATACTAACTGGGAGACTATACCTACCCCACACAAAGGTTGATGAGACGCAACAGGATGAAGACAAGGGGTGATTCTAGCCCACACGACATCGTCCCCACCCCCACCAATCACCCAGTCTAAACGTTCTATGTTTACATTCAATTTTAACAAGGGTTCCATTCTAATGGGGCACATCAAGTTACAATTAGACAATAATGTGTCCGCTAAATAAACGCTAATGCAATTAATTTTTCAAATCTAAGTGGTCAATGCTAAAACCATAATTATAAATTCCTTCTATCCTTAATTAAAATTCAATCCAGCGAGTCTAAAATTTGCAATCCATTCCTTACTTACCAATCAAATTTTAATCTTTAACACAACCTAATCGGTCAAGTCTATGTTAATCCAAATTCTCCACCCAACTAGACATTAACTTAAATAACAACATTTACAATCTTAAAGTAGAATTCTATCATTATAACACTTATGAACAATTAAATCTCAGCATGCAGTCTAGTTATATTATCCAAAATAACAATACTATCTGTCTAATAATATTAGAAGGAAACTACTAACTATTAGCAGGGTTGGAGCAATTTATTGAGGAAATTAACATAGTAGTTACATAACAATTAATATAGAAATAACAAGGCAATTACATGACCATTAAAACAAAAATTAAAAGCGCACTAACAAGGTAATTTACATGACTGTTGTCATAACAAGTAATACAACAATAGCAAGGCATTTAAGGTGTTAGTTAACATTTAACTCGCTGTGTCATTTAATCCAAAGAATGAATCTGTTGGCTATTTACATTGTTTTTGCAATTGTTCTGGCAATTAATATGACCATTACATAACATGAATCTAGCAATAACAAGGCATTTAACTCACTGTTATCCATTTTATTTGCTGGCAAAAATCAAGGCAATTAATGCGACCATTACATAGAAATGAATCTAGTAATAGTAAGGAATTTAACTAATTGTTATCCAGTTAATTCGCTGTAGCAAAATTAGCAAAAACACAGTGCCCACATGGTGGCCAATTGTTCCCAGTCAACAACAACTCAACAATTAAAGGAAAACATATCCAATCAACATCAACGTAGTCCATCACTCAAGAGAAAATGCATTCACAGTTTGAAGGCGAAATCATGGTCATTAGTGCAAGTTAGTTATGAATTGAATAGCAAAAAAAGGGGTGGGCGAATTCAACATGCACATAGTCAATTTTTATTTACCAAAACTATGGTCATTCCGGCAAGTGAATTTAAGATTTAAAAGAATAAATTCGTGGGTGATTTCTACAGCAACTCAGTGCATCATTGGAAAGAGAAAACGTGGGCATTTAAAATGATAATCTTAGTCTCATTTGAAAGAAAAAACATGGGCATTCAAAACAACAAACTCAGTCTCATTGGAAAGAAAAAACGTGGGCATTTAGAACAACAAACTCGATCTCATTTGAAAGAAAAAATGTGGGCATTTAAAACAATAAAATCAGTCTCATCTGAAAGAAAAAACATGGGCAATTAAAATAAAAATCTCAATCTGATTTGAAGCCAAAACGTGGGCATTTAAAACAACAAACTTAGTCTCATTTGAAAGCAAAAACATGGGCATTTAAAATAGTAAACTCAGTCTCATCTAAAAGAAAAAACGTGGGCAATTAAAACAAGAATCTCAGTCTCATTTGAAGGCAAAAAGTGGGCATTTAAAACAACAAACTCAGTCTCATTAGAAAGAAAAAACATGGGCAATTTTAAACGATAATATCTGTCTCATTTCAAAGCAAAACGTGGGCATTTAAAATGACAATATCTGGCAACATTTAAAATAAAAAATGTTTTTCCATTTCTAGGATACCAATACCAAATGAAAACATGAATCAATTCATTTTTCCATTGCCTAAATACCAATATAAAATGAAGACATGAATCAATTCGTTTTTCAATTGCCAGAATACAAATACAAAATGTAGACATGAATCAATTCATTTTTCCATTGCCAAAATACCAATACAAAATGAAGATGAAATTTCAGTAGCGTAACGTTACGCAAGCCAGATGTGATCCATACTCCTCTGCCATACTTTTTATAGAGTTTCTTAGTCATTAGTTTTCCAAACCATCATTATATTCCTTTTTAATTTATTTAATTAGGAAAAAACTCCCCCGTACACATGTCGCCCGATCCCCTAGTTGCACCGGAAAATCAATTTATTAATTAATTAAATATTCCTATTTCTCTCACCCACCTAAAAGCATTCCTAAAAATGTTTCTCGGTGTCCAAATATTCCCCTAGAATTCTTAAATGGCTTACACCTTACTTATTTTCTAGTTGAGTTCATAAATAGAAAGTCCTAAAGGCTAGATTCCTTACTAAGTTGGACATTCCCCTTTTTATTTAAGTTTCGTTTTCTTTCAGTTTCCCCTTTTCTTTAAGTTTCCTTTTCTTCAAGTTTCATTTTTATTTTTAACTAAAAATCAATTTAGCAAGTGTAGATAAAACAACCATTTTCCCTTTTAATAAATTTAATCCTCCATTATAATTTTTTTACCTTAATAATTAAAGTTTGAATTTCTTACCCCCCTTCTTGTTACATCTTTATTTTTATTTTTTTATCCACATGTTCTACTTAATCGTAGGTTTTAATTGCACTAGGCTAGGAAAATTATTTTAAGTGAACTTTTAGTTACTAAACTTTACTCATACCAGCATATATTTTAAGGCTGACCAGGTCCTAATGAGGCATAGTTTTCTAGGAACTAGGTTTATTAACTTATCATACTTAAAATCGCAATGTGCCCTTCAGGACACACTACATGCTCCAAGGGTGCCACTTGCCTCTTTCTGTTTTCTTTGCGCAACATGCCCTTTAGGATGCAGTACGTTCTCCAAGGGTGCCACTTGACTCTTTCTATTTTCTTTGCATGGCGTTCCCTTGAAGATGCACTACATGATCCAAGGGTGCCACTCGCCTATTGACTGAATTTGGTAGACGTCAAACCCTTGCAATTAATACTTCTCTAGGTGATCTTGCCAGAGACTAAGGGCCTCTAAGGAATAAAAACCCTGCCTTATTGTGCACCCCTTAGAATCATCATGAGAAACTATCATAGTCTTCCCTCATGACACCACGAGTCTTCTCGAAGTAGGTAATCATTAAACTACAGTTCGAGCCACGGTGGGAGTGACAGTTGGCTGTGGCAGGGATACTTCCACACCTCTCCCTCAATTTCTCTGGTTGTCGTTCATGACCCCTCTACTCAAAATGTGTGTCTGGTCAACAAGCTATCGCCATCCTTCCTCCATCAACAAATCATGTCAGCAATAATAATCAATCATCATAACATCTAATCATATGCACATATGTCACATCAAATACATTCAAAACCTAAAATTCCACTACCTGAATCGATCCGAAGTCCAAGGAGCCTCATCGATGCCTCTACATTCTTAATGTCCAGAGTCTGACACACTAAGGTGAACCCAATCAATAGCACTTATCTATGTAAATACAACAAAATAACATATCATCAAATCCACAATACCTCAAAATCATAATCCAAACAACCAATAGTATAATAACCTGGATCACTTGCATGCAAGTGTTCTCAAAGAATAAGTTCACTCAATGTGCGCAAAAGAAGGATGTTACATACACCACCTCTTGGTTTAAAATTTTTCCCGAAGTTTCACAGTAAATAAGTGCTGAAAAGAGTGTATCACAGTATCATATGTCTAACCATCAAATGAAAAGGGAAATGCTGATGCATATCATATGCATCCTCCCAGTTCATCGAGTGTGGACTATAGTTATCCCACTTGACCTTGACCTGATATACTATTTGACGCCGTATATTTTGAATGCGATTGTCTAGAATGTGGATCCACTCCACCGTGAGCGCACCTTCGTCAGATACCTGGAAGGAATTCATGTCAATAACATGTGTGGGATCACTAATATAATGTCTCAAAACAAATACATGAAAAAGATTGTGCATATGCCTCAAAGAATCAAGCAAGGCTAGTCAATAGCCCATGGGCCCCCTCTTTTCAAAAATATTGAAAGGTCCCATGAACCTCAGAGAGATTTTTAACACCCTTTCCAACTTTATAAAGCTCTTATGCGATTTCACTTGAAAGAAGACTCGATCACCAACTTCATAACTAAGATCGACATGATTCGCATTATTATAACTCTTATGTCGATCCCGTGCTTCCTTGATCCTTTGTCTTATTGTTTTCATTTGATCTTCCATTTCTTGGATCGCTTTCGGTCCCACTAGGACCCTATCCGCAAGCCAATCCCAAATCAAAGGCATCCAAAATGGTTGCCTATAAATAAACTCGAAAGGAAGCATCTTAATGGTAATTTGATAATTGTTGTTACATGCAAATTATACCAGTGGAAATAATTCTTCCCAATGCTTCTGTTGGTCCTTAACATACATACGCAACATGTCCTCCAAGATTTGGTTTGTTCGTTCGGGCTTCCTGTCTGTCTCCAGGTGATACACGGTACTAAAGTTAAGTTGGGTTCCCAAGGCCTCTTGGAAACTAATCCAAAATAGTCCTATAAACAATGATCCTCTATCACATATCATTCTCTTAGGCACGCCATGCAGCCTTAAAATATCACTGATTAAAACTCTAGCTATGTCAGGTGTCTGATACGTCATACGCACAGGAATAAAATGAGCACTCTTCGTTAGAGTGTTTAATACCACAAAAATCGAGTCATGTCTTCTTGCCGTCAGTGGAAATCCAACAATGAAATCCATAGAAATGACCTCCCATTTCAATTCTGGAATAGAGTGTGGTTGTAGTAATCCTGTTGGATGTCTATGTTTAGCCTTCACCTGCTGACATTTTAGACATATGGCCACGTATCTAACTATGTCTTCCTTCATTCCATTCCAGAAGAATAAGGGTTTAAGGTTTTCCCTCATCTTTGTGACTCCAGTATGAGCCATGTACACTTCTCTATCAGCCTCGTTTAGGATCAAAATCCTCAACTTGTCGTTGGGTGGTATGTAAATTCGACTTTTGAATCTTAATAATCTGTTGTTGTCCATAGTAAATCCCTCAAATTTTGGTACCATCATTGTTTTTTGTCTGATAAAATCTTTGACCTCCTTGTACCAGGAATCATTGTGCTGTAAAGTTAGAATATTTTCACGTAGATTCATCTAAAGAGGCATCACTGAAAATATGTGTGGTCTACGACTCAGTGTATCATCCACTCTATTCATTGTTTCCTTTATTTAAGTAATCTTGAAATCGTACTCACTAAGAAATTCTGACCAACAACGATGTCACACGTTCAATTATTGTGTGTAAAGATGTTTTGTAGTCCACAGTGGTCCATTTTTAGGTCAAATTTCCATCCAATCAGGTAATGTCTCCAAACTCTCAAGGAATAAATAATGGCTAGCAACTCCAAATCATGCATTGCATACTTCTCCTCATGCCTTCTCAAATTTCTCTAGATGTAAGTGATCACTCGACCATCTTGCATCAAAACTCGGCCTAAGCCTTCCTTGGATGCATAAGTGCATACCAAAAAGTCTGCATCCATATTAGGGACCTTTAGTATCAGTTGTAATGCCCCTAAACTGCTAAACGATTAAAGATTATTAAGCAAGATATAATTAAGGAAGAATTATATTAATAAAATAACATTGATTATAGATTGCATTCAATGATCTAATAAACCAATTTAAAAGACAGCCAGTAAGGATGGAGATAAGAACAGAGTTATGTATGCACAAGGTTGCGTATGCAGGGTGCGGGAGCCCATAAATCTCGAGGCAATAAAATTTATTGGGGGATGCAAGTCGGAGGATGCGTGGAGGGGTTGGTGGTAGAGTTACTGC
>JASDQU010390036.1:0-11141 GCA_032191745.1 Picea mariana | reverse complement strand
CAACCTCAGTTTTGCAAGCTGCAACTTGCTGAGAGCACCAACTCTCTATTTTCTCTACCACCCACTAGAAGGAAACACCAACTCCCTAGTTTCTCTAGCACCAACTAGAAGGAAGCACCAACTCCCTGGTTTCTCTAGCACCAACTAGAAGGAAGCACCAAATCCCTGTGTTCAAGCACCCACTTGAACCTTTGAGGACACTAGTCCTCCCTAGCTCCTCCCAACCACCCTGAAATATAAATCTTTTCTACTGAAACTTATTACAGTGATATGATGTTCAACAATGGCTTACCAGACTCATCACTGTTCTGCTGCATTTCGTTGCTCTATCTGCCTCATTGCCTTTCTGCACACATCACTTGCGCTGTCTGTTCTTCCGCTTTTTATGCTCTGTGTGCCATTTCCATTCACTGCACAGTTCCTCTTCTGTGCTATTCAGTTGTTGCACTCTCCTCCTTCTTCACACATGAATCACCTTCACCAACAACAACCACAACAAACTCCAACAACAACAACAACCCCATCTCTTCTCTATACCATGTATTTATAGCTTCTGTGCACATTGTGCATGCAATGTTCACAATGCCTCTGCATGCTGACTCCACACTGTTATAATCCACCTCTCGAGTGCTTTATCTGATCATCATCATGACTCTTCAACTTCTTTGGTGGTTCACCCCACGTGTCCAGCATCACTGTATGTTATACTAAGATTACTCAGCCTCTCTGGTAGTTTGAGACTCTTCATCTTCTTTGTGACAGTCGAACTCACTTTCTCTATTTCAGTTACATGCCTCAATGCTCATCAGCTGTCAATCGCCACCACGAACATCTTCATTCCTCTCAGAGACTCTTCACCTCCTCTACCAGTCATCCCGAAGTGTCTTCACATCCTCTGGTAGAAACCATCAATGGTTTCTAGCAGTTTCACTGTGTCGTGCAACAGTAGCCCTCAGATCTCCTTCAGGTTAATCTACACCATTGGATGAGCTTTATTAATCTTGCCTTTAAATCGGGTTTCGACATTTCGGCATTCCTGTTGCATTTTGTTCTTGCCTCTCCAAGTCGCGATCCCCAAAAATGAGCTTGGTTGCTCTATCTCTTTCCTCCATCTCTCGCTGATGTGTCCAAGGGCTGTGACCACAGCCTTATGCATAAGGCGCTTTCGCGATTTTTCATTTCACGATTTTCGACACTATGCTCCGTTGACGCCAAGTCAGCGAAATTTTGATCACTTGCCACATGTCCTGTGATTCCATGGTCCAGATCTAATCTTGATTCAATGGCTACGATTGAATCATGATTTCATGATTTTGGCATTCTTGATGCATTGAGTTCTTTGCCTCTCTATGTCGTGATTCGCAAAACTTCGATATGGAGTTTGATCAATGATCCATATTTGATCTCTATTCAACGGTTGCGATTAAATCACGATTTCACATATCACAATATCAGGATTCCTGATGTCAATAATCTTTGACATGTCCAATTCTCGATCCCCGATGCCTCTTTATTGACTGGAATCAACGGTCCAGATCAAAGTTTGATCTGACGGCTCAGATTACATCGTGATTTCGCATATCGCGAAATCAAGATTCTTGTGGTGAATGTTCTTTGACAACTTCAACACTCGATCCTTGAAACTCCGACATGGATTGGAATCAACGGTCCATATTTGATCTTGATTCAATGACTACGATTTAAGTCGCAATTTTTCATATCGTGAAATTGGGATTCTTGTTGCATTGTTTCTTTGACATCTCCAACACACGATCCTCGAAACTCCGACATGGTGTAAGTTTGTTGATGTCACATGTGTTAAATAACTGCCACGTGTCACCTTGATTCGTGACTTACATGTGCTTGGCATGTTGAATCGGTCTGACACTTGTCATTACCTGGTTGTGCCACGTGTTCCTAGCTGATGTGGTCTGCTGACGTGAGTCAGGTTGATGGTCTAGATCACATCTTGATCTGACGGTTCAGATTCAGTCGGGATTTCACACATTGCGATTTCGGGATTCTTGATGTCAATATTCTTTGACATCTCCAACTCTCTATCCCCGAAACTCTGACAGGGAGTCGGATCAATGGTCCACATAACCCCCTGAGATGAATGGTCCTCCTGCTTTCAGGGTTTGTTAGCCCTCTACTCCTTGCACTTTTAAAGATCGTGGAAGTTTTCCTCGATCCAACGGTGGTCAGACCATGCGCTTAGATCTAACGGCTGATATCTATCCTCCATATCTGAGCACTCCTTTTGTCTTCATTCAGATCTGACGACCATCGAGAATTCAGGATGAGATCCAGCGATCAATGGCGCTTCTCCTCTGGAGCGTACTTTGTCCTTGTTTTTCCTTCACTGCATACTCTGATCTTGCCATCAATGACAAGCTTACTTTGCCTGATAATAACCTGCCAACAATCCTCTGCACTATCTCTTCTGAACTTATAGGGCTTGCTCTGCAGTGTCTTCCTAAAATACTCCAGGTTCCCATTTGTTACATTCTTCCTGTACTCATGCCATTTTCATTGTTGTACTTGCCATCAATGACAAGCATGCGCTACCTGTTAAACATTTGCCAACAAAATGGATGCAGGATCCTGGAAATAATTTTTTACAGGCTATCTACCATGATCCTGGTGCACAGTACAGAAGAAGTTGGGGATAATTTAAAAGAAAGAGAGGATTAAACCTATGTTAAAGTTGCAGAAGACCGGGACATCTTACTAAGGAATGCCTTGGTGGGAGATCTAGTTGTCTCTGTTGCAAAGCCTTAGACCACAAAGTATTGGATTTCCCTAGAATGATTGCTAAGATTGAAGGCATGAATCTGAATGAATAAAACCCTAAGGAAAATCCAGAAATAGCAGAACCCCAGAGAGAATCAGAAAATATATTACTATAGATGAAAGACACCTTGAATGACCATCGACATGTTCGATTATCAGAGGTCTTTAATTGAAATGAATTCATCGAGGTAAGAATAGGAGACTTCGACATTGACTGTGTTCTGGATGAGGAAACACAGGTGAATTTTATGACAGAGAGAACTTGGGAAGCTATAGGAAGGCCTAGTATGATCCCTTCACTAAGAAGAATAGGGTTATTCAGAGGGAAACTAGTTAACCTATGTGGAAGGCTCACTCATATATCTATGAATGTCAATGGAACTTCGACAGAGGAATATTTTGAGATTATCAAATTTATTGAGGACAACACCCCATTTACTATATTACTTGGACAACCTTGGATTGAAAGAGATCAAGCCAGGAAGAAGGAAGAAGAAAAGGTTTTAGAACAACAGAGACAAGAGTTAAAATATTTCATGGCCATAAGGATCGCGCAGTTGATTGAGGAATAGGAGAACAAATCAAATCTATTTGGTAGTAGAAGCCCATATGTCAAAGCTACAAAAGCATTAGGGGATTCCCAGAAGATTGGAGTATCTATATCAGATATAGACGAAGTAGTACCCCTGAGTCTTGGGAGATAACCTCAGCAACACGAGGCGACTATGCCCAAGGAAAATAAGAATCAGAACGGGAAAATAACTACCAAGATGAAGCTCACGGGGAAGAAGGCTAGGAAGATAAGTAAAAAGAGAGATAAGATCGATAGCCTACAGAGGGTTCTAGAGGGAACCTCTCAGAAAGAAAATTTGCAAAATTGGAGCATCGCCAGGATATCAGAACAGGGACATGGGTCACTTCACCATGGCGAAGCAATATAGCCATTGGAAGCCGCTATATCCATTCAACTGCTACTCTGAATGGATCGAAAAGAATTTATGGCTCATCACCAGACCATTAGACCACACCATAACAAATAGAACAAGAGTTAATGAAGCCCCATATCCATTACAAACAATCTGTTCCATAGTTACTTACTTATTCCATCACGCCATGCACATAAGACACTTTTTCTAATTGCAAATTTGAGTCCCCAGACTACATGAATTGTGAACAGTGATTACTCCACTCTTACTCTTTACCCTATTATAGTACCTACATTACTTTGAGAACCTGAGATATTGATCCTGAGTGTATATGTCTGATGAATTTAGTGCAGCTGAAGAATTTGTAAGAGAGGTACTCGGTAGCCTGAGAGTCAAAAGAGTCATGTCAGAGAGAAGATTGTCTAAAGGTTTATAGGCATCATTGACGAGAGGAGTGAAAGCCTCCCCATCGACTGCTCGAGCAGGAACATCCCAAGCTGGCACAGAAGGAAGAACCAAACATAAATACAATATGGCCAACGCGAAGTTGGTTCCATCCATCCTACCTGCTTACATACCACTTCTGAGCGGTGTGATCAATAGAGATAGTGTGCCTAGAGACTTTGAGTACACTCTAGTCACTGCGTACCTGTCGAAAGGGGTACACGCAGTCCACGTAGATCATGACAAGATTGCAGCATTGAATTTTAGTGACTTCAACCTGGGGGATTGTAAAGTTTATAGCATGCTTGACCCGTACAAGTACCTAACCAGAACCAAGGGAAAGAATTCGAAGATCATCCCTCAGCAATGGACAATGAACCTCGCAGTCCACTCTACTCCACGTTATGAAGATACTGCACTTCAGAAGACACCAGGAGGTGAATGCTTGTGTGAAGTTGTTGCTAGCGAGTTACCATGAAGGATACTTATGGTTAAACCATCGCATAATAGTTGATCCAGCGCTGATCAATTAGATCACCGAGCTTAGCATCCAGGGCCCTGATCCCCATGATTACTATCCTGGAAAGACCACGGATCACACTCTTGCTTAGAAGATCAAATAAGCTTATGGAGATGTTGATAAAGGCACATGAGGCTACAAGGTAGCTTCTATTGAAAGTGGCACAGTGCGCCTCGCCTGTCAACTGAACGCAGGGAAGTTGGTCCACAAGAATCGACCCACGCAAGTATCCGACTTTGTAGTCGACCTCACAGGGACGTGTGCAAAGGGACTACAGATGAACTGGGTGAAGTACCTGGTGAATCAACTAGATATTGACTGCAGAGAAGCCCAGGATCAGGGGCATGAATTCCATTTTAGATGTCTCTTGATACTTATAGCTTTTGTTGTATGGGAGCTACTGGAAGGTGAAACCTTCCTAGACATCAACCCCTTTGAACCACTAGCTACGAAGTTCAATACACTATGGTACTCAAATGATATGAAAAAGAAGTGGCAATCCAATGCCATCTTCCATACCTACTACACCCAGTTGAAGCTCTCCATCTAGTTTGAGCCTCACATGACCCCGAATACTTTACACAGGTTTTGACCTTCGATGAAGTTCAACATGGACCTCCATTTCATATATATTACAACACACGTTGATGAGCACAAGGAACAACTTCAGTCTTATTATAAGCTGATAGAAGAAGACCGTGAGGAGATCACCAAGGAATGGTAGGCGAACCTCCTTGTTTCAACAGACCCTACAAAAATGTCTGATATCGACAACCTAGAAGATGCGCAGGATACACCTGGGCCCAGTAAGACAAAGAAAAAAAAAGAATATGAAGAAGGCTGAGGAAGTCCAAGATATGGACAACCTATCTGTGAGGATGACTTCCATTACACCAGACCAAGGAGGTGATGGTGAAGACTTAGAATAAGCCTAACAAAGGCCATAATATGAAATAGAAATCATAAAGAAGAGGAAGGGTTTTCCTCCGAAACCCTCCTCCCAGAAGACATCAAAAGCACCTGTAACTAAGCTGCAGACCACGCTCACTCGAGATGACATCAGTTTCCTCATCGTAGCTATGAATGAAGCTATAGAAGAGATAGCATAAAAGCAGGAAGCTAAGCAAGAGACAATGTACAACAGAATTGAGATTGAGCTCCAAGGAGTGCAGTAGGCACTTCAGTCTAGCCGCACAGTCTCCACTGCGCCCTTGCCAGAAGGAACAAAAGAAGAGGTAGATGAACCAGTTTAACTCTGCAAGATTTCTGACACAATCGAAGTACACCTTCAAAAATCATAGGAAGAAACAACACAGGCCGCTTGGGCTTTAAATCAAGAACAGGAGGAAATCATCGAACAACGTCGAGCTGCGCAACAAGAGAAGGACACTCTCCAAGTGAAATTTGAAGAAGACAGAGCAAAGATCCAAAAAGAGAAAGACTGTAGAAGCTAGACCCCCTTTTTGGGTTTTTGGGAATATTTAATGGGAAAGGGATGTCGGCCCGTGGGTTTACCCATGCTTAGGCCCACTTTTGTAATGTATAAATAGATATCTAGGTGATGTAAGTAGAGATGAATATTAGCCAAGGGATTAGTGATAGAATTGATCTATGTGATTGACTTGCAGAGCTGAGTGCAAGTGTTTTAAGTGCTGAGTGCACAGATTGTAAGGAGGCTCTGTGATAGATCTACGCGAGGAAGGAGGATTTGGTGAGGTGCGCGCAGATCTCCCATCCTATGTGGAGTAGGATTTTGATAGATTTGTGTTGTAACCGGATTGAATGAAGCTAATAAAGAAGAAGAGTTGGTGGACGTAGCCCTAGGGTGGGGGTGAACCATGTAAATCTATGTGTTATGATCCGTGCTTTGACTTGATGTGTTTCCCTATGCTTTGGCTAAGTGCTTTGATATATTTACACTGATCTACTTATGCTTTGTGCTTCACGATATGTGTATGGATAGTAGATATGATATATATGAAGACGATTAGTGTTGATTTAATGTATCTAATATATTTTATTGTTGCTAAGTGCTAAGTTACCTTAGATATAAGTGAATTCTATGAAGCTCTGTGTTATCTGCGAAGTATAATAAGGGTTGAATATTGACGAATGATCGAGGCTAAGTGCTCCGTAAGAGATATAATCACAGATCTGTATCCTAGCTAAGGTTGTAGACACCTGAGTCTTGCAACCACCCTTGCCTCTACCTCAGGTGAGACTTCATATGCTTCACAGGTGTTGTCGAAAGGGTCGGTAGTTAGGGTTTTGTTGGTGCACTGTTGTAGCATTAAACCTTGGGTCTTCTCCTGTGCCAACAATGATGTCTTTGATATCTATTGTGAAAAATGTATGATGCTATGTATATAATGTTGTTTAATGTGATAAATTCCAATATAATACTAGGTTAGCCATGTGATCTGCTACTTGATTGAGGTGTCTTGGAATATGTGTAAATGTGATAGAATCAAATTTTCGAGATAGGAGTCTAACTTCCACGTATTTGCGAAAGAGGAAAGGATTGTGAACATGATATACATTTTTGAGCTACAGAATGACAAGATGAGAATCTAATAGAATGTTAAGGTGATGAATGTGGTGGTGACTGGCCTCGGCGAGGAGAACAATGATGACATTGTATTCATCTTGGTTATTGGTGGTCGAGCCCAAAAATATTCCACTGGAGTGGAGAAGGACATGTGAGGGAGTATAGAGGGCCCAAGAGGTCGAAACAAGATTCTGGGTCCAACGGCTAGCACTATTGGCTTAACCGATGTGGTAGGCTAATGGATGATGCATCTGTCAATAAAATGGATGATATATTAGACATGAGGAGTTATGAAGGTAAATAAGACTAAAAACTCTACAAATTTATACAAAGATAAAACTAAGGTAGGAGGGTTACGCTTAGGCATAAAACTTCTTTAAGTACAACCCGTTGACGAATTCTTTGAGAGGGTATCCTTTAGGAGAGGCCAAGATGTAGGCTCCTTTAGTGAGGTAATGTTGGATGATGAAGGGTCCATACCATAATGACTCGAATTTCCCATGGATGAGAGTGTTGTGGGAGATATCATAGGCTAGCATGATATCACCTTCGTTGAATTAGCGAAGGCTGACATGGCGGTCAAAGGTTGATTTGGACCATTTTTGAGTTGCCTCATTGTGTTGTAATGAATATCAACGATCTTCATCAAGTGACTCTAAGGTCAGTAGGCATTGCTCCATTGGAGCAGTGTCAAGTAACAACTCGATGGTAGTGCATAACATGGGGATTTCTCACTTAATAGGGAGGGCAGTTTCAATCCCGTGGATGAGGTGGAACGATGTAAAACCGGTGGCAGTTTTGACTGTTGTGTGATAATCCCATAAAGTGGAAAACAACATATGATGCTAGTTGGTATTATGTTTGTTGATGGTACGTTGTAGCATGGTTTTTAGGAATTTATTGACAACCTCGACCTGTTCGTTGGACTGAGGGTATTATGGGGAGGTAAACTCATGGGTGAAGCCTAATTTTGAGGAGAGTTCCACAAAGATCTCATTCTCAAAGTGTTTACCATGATAAAAAACTAACTATAGTGGGACTCTGAACCAGGTAATGATGTGGTTGAAGAAGAAAAACGTTGTTGTGTCAACGATGTTATTAAATGTGGGCATGGCTTCGACCCATTTGGTAAAGTAATCTATTTCCATGACAATATACTTGTGTCCATTACTGGATGGAGGATGACAAGTCATGAAGGGGTCAGCGGTGATGAATGGGTGCAGAAGATATGGTGGAGCTCGTGCTTTGTTTGCATAAAGCTAGCATTTGTTGCATCTCTTGATAGCATGGATGTAGTCATGAAACAAAGTGGGCCAGAAGTACCCTGCTCGAATGATTTTTTGGGCAGTGGACAAGCCCTAGAGGTGACCACCGCAAGTATTTTTGTGGAAATCGTTCAACACTCTGTCAGCTTCATCAATGGTAAGACATCGACAAAGAATGGTGTCGACCCCGCATCGATAGAGAATGTATCCTATGAGGAGGTATCGGGGGGGCTGATGGCGAATGCGTCAACGATCCTCTCAAGAGAGATGAGACCCAAACTTATGTGTACAAAGGTACACAAGGAGGTTGTCGTACTAGGTGCCATCGGAGGGGATGAAGAAGAGGTGTTCATCAGGGGAATCCTCATTGATGGGGGAAGCTTTAACACCCAAGGGAAAATACATAATGAGTTCAGATAGGATGAGAGATTTCTTTCTTTTGGGGGTAGAGAACTCTAGATAGTATTCCTGGAGGATAACGATCCATCAGGAAAAATTTCCATTAATCTGTCGTTGACTAAGCAAGTACTGCATGGGGTTGGAATGTGCTATGACCTTGGTAGTTCAAAGTAGGATATAATGTCACAGTTTTTGGACTGTGAGGACAACTGCTAATGCAAGTTTCTCATCATGATTATAGTTCAAGGGTCTCCATGAAAGGTTTTTACTAATGTAGTAAATCACATGTTCACACCCATGATTCCCTAATTGGATGAGGACTCCTTCTATTGAGACAACTGAGGCTAATAAGTAGAGGATGTAATCATGATCATAGTCTAGGGGAATAATCAAAGGGGTGTTGGATAGGGAAGATTTTAAATCATCAAAATATGATTGAGAATGTTCATCCCATCGAAATGGGATATCATGTCATAGTAGGAAGAGAAAACCATGGGCGCGAGTGGCATAGTCTATGACAAAGTGATATAAAAAGTTGGCTTTGCCTTGCAAGCTTTGTAGTTGGCGTAAATTCCTAGGTGGTGGAATTTCTGTGATAGCTTGGAACTTGAGGGGGTCCACCGTGATGCCATGTTGGGAGACAATGAACCCAAGGAGGTGTTTGACCATGACACAAAATATGCACTTGAGGGGGTTCAAGAGGATATTGTACTGGAGACATTATTGGAAAATGATGCGTAATTCTAAATGTCCAAATAAGCAAGGATGATGCAAGAAAGATCATGAAAAATGTAGGTCATGGCCTATTGAAACATAACATTGACATTTTTGAGTCCGAAAGGCATGATGCGATAAGGAAAGGTACCCCAAGGGGTAGTAAAAATGGTTTTTTACTGATCTGCTAGATGGATTTGAATTTGGTTATAGCCGGAGAACCCATCCATAAAGGACAATGCTTCATGGCAGGCACAATCATTGATGATTTGGTCGATGAATGGGGTTGAGAAATTTTCTTTGGGACAAGAATGGTTGAGATCGCAAAAGTATGTGCAGACATGAATAGTTCCCTTTTTTTGTTAACGGGGATGGGGTTGGAGACCCATTAAGTGTACGCAATGGGTAAATGAAACCGACAACATGTAACTTGTCAATTTTGGCTTTGATAGCAACATATTTGGAAGGGTGAAGGGGGAATTTCTTTTGACGAACGAGGACGATATCTGGCTAGGTGTCGATTCTATGTTTGACTATAGAAGGATCGAGGTTAGGCATCTTCGTTTATGACCAGGAAAAAATGTCATGGTATTATTGAAAGAGAGCTTTATAATCAATGATTTCTTCAGGGGAGCATGTGACACCAATGATTATTTCTTCTACGATTCATGGTTTAATGGAAATGTCAATTTTGACATTGGGGGAGATGTTGGCCATGTTTCCCTCTTCAAAAGCATTGGGGGCAAGGATAGGTTTTTTGAACCAGTCAATATGCCCTGAAGGAATAAAATCCTTGGTTTCGATTACGCACAAGGAGGCTTGGGTAGGAGGGTGAAAGGCCTCATGTGAAAGAAAACATGCTCAATGATGGAGCACATTCCATTGGAATTCTGGGGTAGTGAGTTCTTCCATGATATCTTTGTCGTAGTGGAAAATGAGAGAATATAGGGGATCCTAGGAGGTGATAGGGGGAACTGTTAATGGATAAGTGTTATTGTCCTCAAGTGGTGATGAAATAAAAGGGATATCGTGTATTTGGTGTGATGGCTTGCTAGAAATGAACCGCATGTCACGATACTATGGATGGTACCTCATTCGTGCAGGGACTGACGATGAAATATAATGAATGTTAGTAATGTGAGCCTCCATGGAGGGTGACTGAGAGGGTTCTGGATAAGACATGTAGCGTACTGCGGCTAATGTTTAGAGAAATTGAGGTAGAGATGGGAAATGATGAGTGTAATGGCCATATTCTGAGCATATGGCACAAGAGAATTTGGTTTGTAACCCTTTATTGTGTGTGGTTGAGGACTCTATAGTAGTAGTGGACGTACTTGGTGGAGGAGAAAGCAGTGGGTTTTCTTTAGGGAGCTGGATAATATTGCATAACTCAGGAAGAGTAGGACATCTATTAGTGGGTTGTCCTTCTCTTTCACATAGTGTTCAAGGAGGTAGAGCTTGGGGAGGAAGTGGAGTTTTGGTCTCATTCTTCTTTTATCTTGCCCCAGTGGTGGTGGGGTTGTCTTTAGTTG
>JASDQU010390035.1:0-11040 GCA_032191745.1 Picea mariana | reverse complement strand
AGCCAGACCTGTAGAAAACCTCGAAACCATCACAAAGAAACACAACAACCACATGGAATGGAATAGGAACTTGCACATACTACCGAATTTGTCAACTTGGATGAAATTCCCTCAGCTAATGTGGAACCAACGAGCTTCACAGCCGTGGTGGAGGAAACCCAACCAAGAAAAATAGTTGGCATGGAAATTGATATGCCGAAAATGGGAAAGGATGAGCATGCCAAATACACATGTAATACTTCATGCCTGGAATAGGCTGAAGAGTCCCCGAGGGTAAATGGGAAAACCACAGACCAAAGAGAAGCGGTCGCACCAGGACGGTCACACACAACAGAGACTGAGCAACAACAGGAGGAGATAGTAGAAGATGTTACAGGCCAGCCAAAGGCCTATGCCGATGACAGAACAATGGAGGTTGGAACCTCAAGTCAGTCACTACAACAAAAGGGAAAACAAACCATAGAAATATCACAGCGTAGATAGGATGCAACAACCATATTCTTGCCACGCATTCCTAAAGGGGTGCAGGCCATGCCTATCCTTTTGGGATGTGTGGAAAAAATATGGTATTCATACTAGGATGTGGCCGACATGGACAAGTTTCATAAATTTGCAGGGCATGTATACCTTGACAGCGTGGGTATAGGACCCTTCAACAATCCAATTTTTCAACCAAAATAGTGGGCAGTCGGATTGGCCAACACTGAAATTATAAACCTTTTGGATATCCCACATTTTGGAAGGGGCCACAATGTAAACAACTGCGTTAAAAATCTGATGGAAGTTACCCATAGAGGATATATATGGGTGGAATAGCTTGTCGCCATAGACATAGAGCTCATTTCTTGTATTATAGGGCTTCCATCTCAGGGGGAGAATCCCGCATAGTACCTCGATGACAAGACAAAAGAGAAGGCATTGGCAGAAAAGATGAAAAATATGTATGGCACAGAGACAGGGTCACGTGGAATCATCATCATGCACATCAACAAGGTAGCACCAAGGCTTGCCACCAAAAACATGGCTTGCAAGTTGCTAAGAAAGTGTTGCAAAGAGGAAGTCCCTATCGGAGTCATGTGGTTGAAACACCGTGCGCGGAGGGAACTATGCTTAGTTGGGCCTCGTACTTGTTAAACATGTTCCTTGAGGACTGTAGAGATGCATAGGATCCAGGGTCAAATTTTTATTACTCTTGTATATTCATGTTGATCGCCTTGATCAGATGTGTGAGCACTAGAAGTCACCTATGGATTGCGATAGAGGTAAGACCAGTACACATCCGTTTGTATGTGACAATGAATAAATTACAGGGTGGTTGAATGGGCGCAAACTCGAGAGAATATCGCTTTAACTCATAAATCTGGGTCAAGCAATGCATGATCAGGTGAGGTCTTGATCTAACTTTATTCAACAATTTGTAATAAAGGGTGAGTAGGAGGAAGAACTGGTAAGCAAATGTAGGGGTCTGCTATGGACATCAGGTCTTCCAACAACCTAAGGAAGAAAATCTTCAAGAAAAAGATCCTCTTGGACCCGAAGCTTCAGACACTAATATATTTCTAAATGACATAGTTACAACAACATGATGATCAAATTTCCATCACAATGCTACCGTAACATCTCAACTGGATCCTCCATGCCTGAGCTAATCAGTGTAAGATGGAAAAAGATAACACTAGAAACAGATTAAAACTGGTCATGATACTGTGGTGATCAAACATACATCACAACAACATAATCACCCTCGACTGGATCATCCATGCCCGAGTGTTCTAATACATGTTTTACAAAGAAATGAAAGGAAACTGACTTTCATTAAACACGAAGTCTCAAATTTCATTACATAACAGAGAACCAGAGCTTCATCAAAGCTTTACAATATGTGAGCCTAGATCAACCATCCCCCCCTTTAACATAATATAAAAAATAAGTATATATACTCATAGAAACTTGACCCCTATAGAGGTGCGCTCCGATCACTTCATTCAAGGTGTGGTTCCTACATCTTCCTTTATCAGACCACACTCGCATTCTTCTGTCAGACACAATCTTAGATCGATATGGCTCTGGCAGGGAAATACATCCACAGGAGTACCAAGGAATGACCGCTCTAGAACTTCCATGTATTCCATTTATGGATTGAGCCGAGGTTTCAACCGCCTTCCCTATTTTCATTAACTACCTGTGTTGGGATCATGATGGATTCTGACATCCGTGAATGCTCTAGGCAGTGCACCTTTTTTTTTCGAAAATGACCTTGTCACCTCGGGCCATGCTACTTCTCTTCAGCATTCAACACAGGCGCTCTTGCTCCTTGGAATGACCCCTCTTTATCACTCTAATCTTACATGTGATCTCGGGCCGTGACCTGGAGATTTTGTTCAAAGGTGTTGTCGGGACTTCGTCCATCGGGATTTCTCACTCCATCCTGATTTCAATATCATGATGCTTGAAATCGCAAAACGGTCTTTGAGATTGGCAGTCAATCCTTATTTAAAATGGATGACCATGATCCTTTCCCTATCCAACTTTAGCCACTCTCTAATTGAATGGTGCTTATCATTCTCTTTGCCCAAAGTTCCATATAACCCGGGGTTATCACTGCTGTCTTAACTCTTAGGTGCGTCACGACTTTGCGCTTTGCGAGTTGACGGGGTGCTTCATGCTCAAACCTTCGAATCGAGAAATCACGATCACTTGAATGGAGTGACACATGTCCCTCTAAAATGAACGACCGTGATCATTTTGCGATTTTTCATTTCGCAAATTCTCACGACTCGGCCCTTTGAATGCTCCCCCCTGCAGGTCAGTGAAACTTTGATCATGAGCCACGTGTCCATCCAGAATGAACGACCTTGATCACTTCACGACTATGCCTACCACTTATCTTTCATGCAATTGTATGGCTCCAATCATCCAATGGACGTTGATTTGATTTTCTTGAAGGATCCTTGCCGTTGAAGGATGATCCTTTCTCGCTCACTTGATTTAAATCCAAAGTTGATTGCTTCTAAGTGCTGCGACTTATGACAATAAAAACTTGGACAACATGGATGGGACTAGGGAAAACATAAGGATTAGTGACTGAGGCCGAGGGAGGTCATTGATTATAGAGGAAACAGAAAGTATTGGGGCTGACTCATCCTGGGTAGACCAACAAGGAAAAACCGGTCGATTGAACAGATGGAGGTAGATAGAAGGAGAGTTATAATAAAAAAATAGGAAAAAATAGGACCGGGTCTGCAAAAGGAGAGAGTGTCAGGGAAAAAAATTGTAGACTAAGGTAGAAACCACAAGCCTTAATACCTTGACACGTTTAGGTGCTAACATTAGACTCCATGGGGGATAAATTCGTCCCTGTGAGGCTTTAAGATCTTCTTTTGCGACTTCAATGCCTTAGTGTTGGGTTGTGGAGTCTTCTATTAAAAACAAAACAAAATAATGTAAAACATGAATGATATTTATAGTGGTGGGACGTCGATTGCGGCTTTAAACAAAAAACATTTTTAGGAAGTGCCCATTTACTGGGCCTCCAAAAACTTCATCTCCCTCCAAATTTTGCAACTTGTAAGCGTTGTTTGGAAATTCTTCAGAAACCTTGAAGGGACCGGTCCAAAGGGCATCAAATTTGCCATGCTTTCCCTTGTCTTTTCCGGGGGCATCCCATTTGAGCACTAGATCTCCTGGATGGAAATCCTCTTTTCTCACTTTTCTATCAAAGGATTTCTTGATTTTCTGCTAGCATTCGTGGGCTCTGTTCATTATTTTCTCTCTAGTCTGCTGGACTTCTATCAGCTGATGAATCCTCATGATCATTTCATCAGGCTCTTCCTGGCAGTCTTGGAAGAACTTCGCCATAGGCAAGGTGAGATGAGAAGGAAAAACTACTTCAATCCCATATACACACTGGAAAGGAGAGATGCCTAGGGACCTCTTTGTCTTCACTCTATCAGCCCACAGAGCAAATTTGAGCTTTGAATCCCATGCTTTCTTGTTATTCTCTAGCAGTATTTTGATGATCTTTACTAGGCCTTTGTTAGAGGATTCTACTAATCCATTTCCTTGGGGATAGTAGGGGGTAGAGTGGATCAATGCAATCCCAAAATTCTCACAAAACTTGATCAGTGGTTCGGCCTTGAAGGCTGTGACATTATTAGTGACAATTCTACTTGGGTAACCAAACCTTGCTATAATATCCTCCAGAAAAAGAATAATTACCTTGTGAGAGACACTCCTTGTGGGGATATCTTCTATCCATTTGGTGAAATAATATGTTGTATTTAATATCCACTTGTGCTAACCGCTCGAAGGAGGATGAATCTCCCCAATAAAATCCATTACTGCTGAAAAGGACCTGAATCCAGTACAAGATTCAATGGTAGAGACTTGAGCTGTTGCTTTCCAGATAATTTCTGACATTTGATATAAGCCCTAACTTTCACACATACATCAATGAACAAAGTGGGCCAGTAGTACCCAGCCCTGAGAATTTTGTAGGATGTGGTTTTCCATAAATGATGTCCCCCGCAAAGGCTATCATGGAAATGAAATCTAATCTTTTGGGCCTCCTGCGAGTCTAGACATCTCAAAAGAACTCCTAAAGGATCCTTCCAGTATAGGACCTGGTCAAAAAGGAAATATCTGATTGATTTGAGCTTTAAAGATCTTTCGTTATTCCTTTGCATGCGATCGAGAGGCTGCAATTTCTGTAGAAAATATATGACAACCTTGTACCAAGGACATCCTGCTAATGGAGGGTTGTCCAGTGCAGTTCTATCAGACAACTCATCCTGCTGATTTTTTGAGTAATTATTGATGAAATTTACCCCCAAATATTTGCAATTAGATTCAGCCAGCAACCTGGCTAAACCTTGACCTTTGATCAATTTGGTGGGCTTGATCTCTATATCAAATTCAAGGATTTTGGCAATCCATTGGCTCCTCCTCCCATCTATGTCTGACTGAACTAGGATTTCCTTAACGTCAGTTGAAGGGACACATGTGATGATTTTTTATTGTAGGACATAGACTCTGAAAGATTTGAGAGTTTTAACCAAAGCGTAGGCCTACTTCTCCATGATTTCATATTTCACCTCAACATCTCTCAATGCTCAACTGAAAAATTAAATGGGTTGCTCTAACCCTTCAACATTTTTCTACAATAGAACAACTGCTACAGTGTCAAATGAAGCAAATGAAAAAACGAGGAAATCCTTTGAGTAATCAGGACTGACAAGCACAGGTGCCTCAGTCAAGGCATTCTTTATATGATCGAAGTAATTTTGAGACTCGATAGTCCATTTGACTTTGTTTCCTTTCCTTAACATGGCTGTTATAAGATTTACCATCTCAACAAAGTTGGAAACAAACCTCCTTAGAAAATTATTTTTTCCTAAGAACGACTGGAATTCCTTCCTCGATCTCAAGAGTGAGAAGTTTTGGATTTCCTCAATTCTGTTGGGATCAATCTTGAATCCCTCAGGTAATTCTATGTGGCCCAATAATTTTCCCTCCTTCATGGAAAACAAAGAATTCTTGGGATTTAAAGAGAGACTAAATTTCCCGCATTTTCAGGAAAATCCTTTTTAAATGCTCATAGTGCTCTCTATCTGATATGGAGAAGATTGTAATATCATCCAGATAAATGACCACAAACTTGTCCCTTTCTCTATTGAAATCGATATCCATGGCTCTCTGAAAGGTTGCCCCTGCTTTCATCAACCCAAAGGGAATTTTGGCATACATGAATGTACCCCAAGGAGTGGTAAAGGCTATTTTTTCTCTGTCCTTAGGCAAGGCCGAGATTTGATTATATCCCAAAAATCTGTCAATCATGGATATCCTTGATGCGCCAATTACCCTTTTTAATATGTGTTCCATTTTCAGCAAGGGGTAATTGTCTTTCTTTGAGCTCTTGTTTAGGTTCTTGAAATCGACACAAAGTTTGATTTCTCCTTTCTTTTTCCTCAATGGGACCAGGTTGGCCACCCATTCTGAATATCTCAAAGGGACAATGATCTGGGCATTTAGAAACTCCTTTACCTCTTTCTCCATGATAGGAAACAACATAGGATTAATTTTTCTTAATTTCTTCCTAAATGGTTTGGCCTCCTCCTTCAGCGGGATCTTATGCTTGATGACGTTGGTGTCATATGTTCCGAGTTCTTCATAGGTCTAGGAAAACACATCAGCAAATTCTTTTAATATCCCATTATACTTGACCTTCTTCTCTCTTGATAGACTGATTGACAATTTGACAAAATTTAGATCCAACTCCGTGCCAATATTGCACTCAACCACATCAACATTATCACCTAAGAATTTACCTTTTATCGCCACATCATTTCTGTCAAATAACCTTTCCAAAGGAACTAGTCCCTTTGGGATGTGATTACTTGGTAACTGGACAATGTAATGATCATCAATTTTGTTCAGAAAAAACATTAGCATGGGGATCTATGTCAAAAACTGGATCTTGATCGATGTGTAATGCTGAAAAACCCTCAACGGTCTCCAGGAATATTTTGATTTCAAGATGATCCTCAAAAACTCTACAATTCTTGACATTTTCAGGTATGGAGGGTCTATATCTTACTTCTACATCATACTTGAGCTTAGGTGTCCAAGGGACTCTGAAATTGTTTGCTGAGACACCCAAAGAATCAACCATGACGTTTTCTTCTCTGGGAATAAATGAGATGTTGAAAGCTAAGAAAAAACTATCGATGAGGTTCCACACTTCATTCGTATAACTTCTAAGCCGTGGGTGTTTAACCTAATATATATTTCTGATCTGCTGGACGATCAACTCAACATCTCCAAACACTGATATCTATTTAATTGCCATATCCTTTGCGGCCTTCAAACCCAAAACAAGAGCTTCATATTCTACCACATTGTTTGTAGTTTCAAACTCTAGTTTGTATGACATAGATCTGGTTTCCTGAGAAAGGGAAACAAGAACTAATCCGACGCCAACACTTTCTCTAGAAGAGGCTCCATCAATTTTTTTTTTCCAAACAAAGGTAATTAGAGGAGAGTCTTCATAGAGAGTAATGGGCTTTCAGATCTCAAGAGAGGGTTCGGGGGTGTCAGTAAGATGCAATAAGTTGGATCCTAAATAAACATCAAAGGAAAAGATAGGATGATTAGTGGGGTCTGCCTCATCACTAATAATGTAGGCTAGTTGAGCCTCTTTGTATAGTCTTCTATGTTCCCCCCCAAATACTGGGATGTTAGCATATGTGAGGTCCATCTGCAAGGTTCCCCCAAGACGTTCGATCAAAGACCTTGAAAATATCATGCGGAATTTAGGGGGAACATCAACCATCACAATGTCCATG
This sequence comes from Picea mariana, assembly GCA_032191745.1. Lineage (NCBI taxonomy): Eukaryota > Viridiplantae > Streptophyta > Pinopsida > Pinales > Pinaceae > Picea > Picea mariana. The sequence continues at coordinate 3,697 of JASDQU010390035.1, read as the reverse complement.
ACCATACTTTTCATGGGCAATTGGAACAAGGTTACAACTAGATCTTTGATGAATCCAAGACATTGCACTCTCCTTGAATCAAAATAATACAATTCATGGTACTCCTTTGATATTTCTAGTCCTAGTTATTCCATGATAGTTTTGGGCATGAGATTATGAGAGGCCCCTGAATACATCAAACAATTATGCAACACCTTATCATGTATGTTTAGGGATGTGTAGAAGGGGGGGGATGAATCATCTCTATATTATACCATAGGACCTAGGATAACTGCTGGCATCTCATGTTGCAAATTGATGGAGTCTGGGTGGAGAAGCAAAGGTTCAGGCAACAACAACCTAGACAAGGATTTTTTAAAGTCTTCGTGCTTGACCAGTTCTGAAAGGGGGACTGGAATCATAATATTCTGAATTTCATTCTCAAAGTTAAAATAGGAGGGGGGCTTCATAATTTATTTTACCTCTGTGATAAGACTTTTGGCTAATGGTGGGGAATTCTGAGCTTTTCTCTCTTTGTTTTTTCTTGCTACATCAATGGAAAGTTTTCCTGCCCTAGTCGGGTGCTCAGGGACATCAGGCTTTGGTCCTTATTCTTGGACCTGAGTTTGTATCTATTTGGGTTGTCACCATTCTTATCCCCCTTACTCAATTCATTTAATTGAATGTGCACGAGAGACTCCTCGTATGTTGATTGATTTAAGTGAGGAGAAGGGGATGAATATTCAAGACAATGAATTTCTGGATCTATGTCCTCTTCCTCTCCACCATTATCTGTGACAAGGTTATTCTGAAGAGGGGTCTAGATTTTCTGATCATTGTTCCGAGGCTCCCTCTGCATAATCTGAGGAGCACTGTTATTTGGCCTCTTGAAGTTGCCTCTGTTATCAATATTTTGAGGATTTATGTATGTCTGCTTTCCCTCCAATTCCAGCCTTTCCATTCGGGCTGAAAGTGATTTCAACAACTTTTTTACTTTGTCCATTTGAGGAGGGGAAGTAAAATAACTGCAGGTTGAGGCTTTAGATCTCCCTCTTCCTCTATCCCTGTCAACCTTATTTATGAGTTGGTTAAATGTCAATATGTTATACTTTACTTCCAGGGCTGCATCTTTCATATGAGCTAGGTAGGTAGCTCTTCTCTCTCTTAACAGAAGGAAGAAGTCAGGGTCAAAAGAAATAACATAGGTAATTTTGGCAGATGCTTCTGTACGCTTTAGCTCAACAGGGATCTTATTACACATTTTGTTGAATATTTTGGAGAAGTCAGAGACATAATCTCCCTCTTTTCTCTTTAGGGACCCGAACTCGGTGATACAATACATGAAGTCTTTTTTGTCCCCCCATTGTTTTAATAAGATATCATCTAAAGCCTCAATCCCGTCAATGGATCCAGGGGTCAGGGCTCTGAACCATTTTATAGCTTCTCCATCAAGATTGTGGACAAAAATCCTCATCCATACATCTTCATCTACTATGATATAGTTATCAGCATAACTATACAAGGCTGTAAGGTGCTCCTCTGCAGTAACATCTCCCTCCCAAGTTAACTTAGGTAGCTTCTTAAGGTAGCCACTAGCTGGTAGGGCATTACGAGGTTGAGGTAAGACGAGAGGGGTGTATCTGGTAGCTATTGTAATGTCCATTCTATTTATAGGAGGATTAGCACCTGCCATAGGGATGATAGGTGGAGGAGAATTAGGAGTAGATGGGGCTCGAACAGGGGAGACTAGAACTCAGATTTCGGGACGAAATGGAAACAACAAAGGATTTGGAGAAAATGCCACAGGATTTGAGGGAAAATGGGCTTCCCTTTCTGTAGTAGCAGTACTAATAGGAGGCGGGGTGGTAAAGCCTGGGGTTGGAAAATATTTTGCGGTTCTGGGTCTAGAACACGGTACAACTTCAAGGGAGAAAGGAGTGACATGTATTTCTCCCTTTAATGACAAATCACGAGGGGAAAACTCACTAGGAACAGTCTCAAAATTTAAAGTTCTGAAAACCCCAACAGAAGGTATAATAGGGGAATGAGAAGTAGAAATTGGAGCTTCTAAAGAAGGATCATGAAAATCATCAGAAATACCTGGTTCATCGACAGAATATCCTTCTTGAGGGGTCTTTCCCCTTCTGATAATTTTTTTTGGGTCAGCTTCAGGTGTGGCCAAAGGAAGTTGTGGGGTAGACCTTGTGTGTCTGCCTCTGGAATCCACAGCTGGAACAGTGGAGTCCCATCAATGGAGTCACCACAGTGGATTTGCCAGGTGCACAATTGAAATATTGATGTACCTAGTTCTGATGCACCTTCAGAACTAGTAAGCTTTGTTGTTCAATCCTAGGGAAAATATTCAATTTCATCCCCGAAAAAGGTGCCAAAAATGTTAGCACTAGAAGTCACCTCTGGATTGCGGCAAAGGTAAGCCTAGTACCCATCGGTTTGCATGTGACAATGAATAAATTAAAGGGTGTTCGAATGGGCACAGACTCAAGAGAATATCGCTTTAACTCATAAATATGGGTCAGGTAATGCATGAGAAGGTGAGGTAGGAGGAAGAACTAGGAAGAAAAGATTCAAGAACAAGTACCTCTTGGACCCAAAGATTTAGACACTAAGATATGTCTAAACGACACATCTACAACAACATGATGATCAAACCTCCATCACAATGCTACTGTAACAGCTCGACAGAATCCTCCATGCCCGAGCTAATCAGTGTAAGAAGGAAAATGATAACATAGGAAACAAATTAAAACTAGTCATGATACTGCGGTGATCAAACATACATCACAACAACATAATCACCATCGACTGGATCATCCATGCTCTAGTGTTTTAATACAACTTTTACAGAGAAATGAAAGGAAAATGACTTTCATTTAACAAGAAGTCTCAAATATCATTACATAACAAAGAACCAGAGCTTCATGAAAGATTTACAATATGGGAGCCTAGCTCAACCATCCCCACTTTTAACATAATATAAAAACTAAGTATATATACTCAGAGCAACTTTCCCCCTACAAAAGTGCGCTCCGGTCACTGCATTCAAGGTGTGGCACCTACATCTTCCTCTGTTAGACCACACTTGCATTCTCCCTTCAGATGCAATCTTAGATCGATATGGATCTGGTAGAGAAATCCGTCCATAGGGGTACCAAGGAGTGGTCGCTCCAGAACCTCCATGTCTTCCATTTATGGATTGAGATAAGGTTTCAACTACCTTCCATATTTTCATTTGACTACCTATGTTGGGATCGGGATGCATTCTGACATCTATGAATGATCTAGGCGGTGCACTGTTTTTTTCCAAAATGATCTTGGCACATCGGGCCATGCTACTTCTCTTGAGCATTCAACACAGGTGCTCTTTCTCCTTGGCACGACCCCCATTTATCACTCTAATCTTGCATGCGACCTTGGACCATGACTTGGAGATTTCGTTCAAAGGCACTGTGGGGACTTCATCCATAAGCAGTTCTCACTCCATATTGATTTTAATATCATGATGCCTGAAATCATGAAACAGTCTTTGATATCGGCGGTCGATCCTGCTTTTAAATGGATGGCCATGATACTTTCCCTAGACAGATTTAGATGCTCGTTGATTGAATGGTGCTTATCATTCTCTTGTCCCAACTTTCCATATAACCCAGGGTTATGACCGCTGACTTAACTCTTAGGCGCATCGCGACTTCGCGCTTCG
>JASDQU010385025.1:0-11040 GCA_032191745.1 Picea mariana | reverse complement strand
ATATATATATATATATATATATATATATATATATATATATTGTTTGAATGTTTGTTATAGTATACACTATTTTTGCATGTTTGTTTGTAATTATAAAGTTAGAGTTGCCCTCTAATTTTCCGTAGAATATTGCACCAAGTATTAGTAGAAATGATGTTGTACAAGCTGAGGAACATCATCATGACTAAGAAAATGAGGATCTCATGGAAGAAGATGATGGGACAAATCAAGTTAATGATCCCGTGGAAGAAAATGATGGGACAAATCAAATGATCCAAGATTTTTTTTCACAGCCGGATGAGGATGGGGAAAATGCTGGTATTTATGAAGAACCTCTATTAGAAAAGGCAAATAAACGACTTTATGAAGGATCAAGAGCAAATCTTCTCTCCGCTACATTATTGTTGGTGAAATTAAAGGTTATGAATAATTTGTCAAACACTTGTATGACATAGATACTAAGGTATGTAATATGTTTCATCTCATACTACACATAAATGTTGATTTTTTTTATATTTGTTTTTAGTGTTAATTAATGTGTAAAATAAGAATGCATTTTTTACGATTAATATTCTTACATTAACTAGGTGTTTGTTATGTTGTAGATTGTTAGGTGAATTTTGTTACCATTGTCAAATATTTTACCTCACACATATCGAGGTTTGCATGCCATTATGAAAGACATTGGAATGGATTGTCAAACTATAGACACATGTCCTAATGACCATTTTATATATTATGGACAACATGATTTGAAAACCGAATGTATGCAATGTCTTATCAGTAGATATCGAACCGATCAAGTAACAAAAAGGGTGCCTTGAAAGGTTCTTCGTCATATTCCCATAATTCCACGTTTGCAACGATTGTTCAGGTGTGAAAGCATAGCACAATTTATGGATTACCATGCACGTAACAAAAGTGAAGATGGTGTTCTTCGAATGCTTGTCGATGGTTCTGAATTTAGGGAAATTGAGGAAAAATGGGCAGATTTCAAAGATGAACCTTGTAATGTTAGGCTTTCATTGGTAGCTGACGGTGTTAATCCATTCAGAGAGCTTAGGTCTATTTACTCGGTGTGGCGTATTTTTGTTATCAACAATAACATTCCTCCTTGGATGTCAATAAAGAGGGAGCACATAATGTTGACAATGATTGTTCCAGGCATTTGTTTACATTAATTTTTTGAATTTAACATTTTCATTTGTTTCAATTTTTGCATAATATCTTTTGTTTATTTATTTAATTATATATATTACATGATATGATTCCTTTAGTAATTATGTGTAATTTAAAACAATTAGGTAAGTACCAGGTTAAATATATGATTGTATATATCGAGCCTCTTATCGACGAGCTACTAAAGTTATGGGTTGGCATCACAATGTATGACATATGTAAACCAATCAGGGAGAAGAAATTTAAATTTCGTGGAATACTTTTATGGACAATTCATGATGCCCCTGGACTAATACATTTTTGTGGTATGTATAAGAATTCTAATATTTCTCTTTAATACTATATAATATTTTAATGTTATCATGGTGTTTACTTTTTAAATAATCTCATTGTATAATTGACATTAATCCATTTGTTGCAGGTCTTCAAACAAAGGGTAAATTTGCATGTCCAGTTTGTGGCTATAAGATGAAGTATCATCATTCAAAAAGTTTAGGAAAGATGGTGTTTGATGAGTATAGGCACCTTCTTCCTAAGAATCATAGGTATCGTACTACTGAAAAATATCTTTTCAATGGGAAAGAAGAGTCTGGTTTAAAACCACAAAGAATGACACCTCACCTATGGAAGTTGGAATATAATAGAAATCATCAAGGTACTCAATTTCATAATGTATCGTATATCGTGTAATGTTTTGAATGCTTATTTTAATTATTGAATTTATTTTACCGTATTTGATAATTATTCTTGTGATTTCTTTTATGCTTCATGAAGGCCGCAATCATCATGAATGTATTAATAATGGGTTTCCACGAGGAATGAAATCTTATCCCGCTCAATTCATGAGGTTTCCCTACTATGAGGAGCTAAAAATAGCTCATTTGTTTGATACAATGCATATCGGGAAGAATGTGATTGAAACGTTATGGCGAATCATAGATGGTAGGAGGGACAAAGACAAAATTGTCAAAATTTGTACTGACATTCAGGAAGCCAATCATGCAATGCGAAGTATGATCCAATATTCAAATAGATCAGATGGAGTACTAGACCGAAATAACCTTCCATGGTTATTAACAGAGCAACAAAGCAATGATGTAAAAGAGGTCATTCAAAGAATTAAATTTCCCATGGTTTTGCTTCAAACATAAAAAATATCTTAACGAAGAAAGGTGAATTTGGTGGGGTAAAAACACATGATTGGCATACCTTCATTAAGGTAATAGTTTTGGTATACATATTTATATATATTGGCCTTATAGATATTTTATTTTTATTATATTTTTGCTTGTCTACTTTGGTCGAAACAAATAACGATTCATTTTGTTGTTACATTATGTTCTACTGCTATCTCTCCCAAACGACTTTGACAACAATGTCAAAAAAGTTATATATGATCTTGGAAAATACATGAGGTAAGCTGTAGTTGTGATTTATATGCAAAATGTTCTTTCAAATTATTGTTGTACTTAATGACACGTGTTTTACCTGTAATATAATGTAATATATTATATTATGTTATGTTGAAACATGTTATTTTCTCATGTCACGATCTCATGTAGATGGTTGTCATTGAAATAAATCCATGAAGATGATATAAAGTATTGGAAGAGAGAAATTCCTCATCTAATGTGTGAAATGCAAAAGTATATACCTTCTACATTTTCCAATGCACAAGAAAACTACCTCATACACTAAGTTGAGGAGATTGAAATTGTGGACCTGTTCACACAAGGTCAATGTGGATGGTGGAGAGGCACTTGAAATCATTGAAGGCATTGGTTAGACAAAGAGAACGTCCGGTTTTATGGTGGAGGGATATATGGTATATCAATCCATGGTGTATATTAGTCAGTATCTTCCTAAATTAGCAGCGCCAACTATGCATGTAGTGGATTTCATTTGGGATGTGAACTCCATAAAAAAATTTGAAGATCAGGAGAATCTATTGGGGAAAGGTAGAATGAAAAAAATGAGAGGTAATATATTAATAATTGTGAAAATTTATATTAATAATACATATAAAGTTTCATTTTTGTGTATATGATCATACTCATTAATATATTAATACAATTTATTTCATAAATTATAAATATTTATAATTACCTGCATATTGTATGTTATAACTAATATTTAATATCGGTGAATTATGTTTTTTTGATTCAGTTGCTCTAGAGTGGGATGCACCACATTTATACATTGCAAACAATATTGACTGGATGAATGTATGGATTGAAAGATGTAAACAACATAATGGAGGTAGGTTATCATGGAAACGACTATCTGAATTGGTTAGAGAAGCTCGTCATAATGGAGATTCCAAGGTTATGCATAGGGAAATTGATCTAGCATATGGTTTGAAAGATGGACAAGTAAGCAATTTCACCCATTTTATTTAGTTATTTTATATTATACTAATGTGATTACATGTGTACTGTATTTTTCAAATACTTTCGAAGTTATATAAATATATGTTAATTTCTTAATTGACAATGCATATTGTACATATTTGACATATTGCAGTTGAAACACCACAAAGATATGTGGTGCAATGGTCATAAATTTCGCATCAAACAATTGGATGAAACAAGGAAAAATTATGATAGTGGGATAACTGCAATATTCCAGGTTACTAATGTTTCCTCTAGGAGTGACAGACATCCCTGAGAATCTGAAAATATATACTATGGGTATTTAAACAATATACTTGAGTGTGACTTTAATTCCTTCAAATAGTTCTGTTCGATGTCAAATGGTATAGGTTACAAATGCATGAACATGATGAGGAAAGAAATTTTATTCAACATGCCAACATATTTCCAATGATCAAAACAACGATGTTTGAAAGAGGACATGATCGCTATGTTTTTCCAAGCCAATGTGAATAGGCCTTTTACTCAAATGTTCCAGGTGAAAGGCATTGGTCATTTGTTTCTAGATATGATCCAAGAGGAAGGCCAATCAAGTATACTCATTTATAGGAAGAATCTGATATTGAAGATCAAGAAGATGATTCGACAAAATATCAGACAGAGTCAGAAGATCATGGAGGGTCGACAGATGAAGAAGACGAAGAAGATCATGATCTAGGCCTAGGAGACAATATTGCAATTCCTGATGATGTTGTCGATGAAAATATGCTCGAAAATGATATGGATGACTATGATGATATCATCAATCCTTTAAACATCGTTTAACAACCAGATGATGATACATATGTCGAGTTTGATGAAGAAGATCAAGATATAGAATAAGGATGATTACACAGATGTTGAGGTTGGATTAGGTACATGACTATATAATATTTTAATTTGTATGCATTATTCTCTTAAAATAATTTAATTTTAATGTCATGGGTTAATTACATGTTTTTAAGTTTTATGCGATGTTTTTATCTCCTAGGTTACATGTTGTTTAATTATTATTTGAAACCTGAAAATAGTTGTCAATATAGTAAAGTACGTGGTAGACTAAAAATATCATTTAGAAAGACATAATTTCATGTACCTTCATTACTTTTTGTTTTTGTAATTTCTATGCATGAATCTTAATAGGACATTGCTTTCGATTATTTTATATTTTAAAGATTGGGTTTTGGGGATCAATTGAGAGTGATGTGAGGGGGAGGGGAGGGGCCATGTGAGCTTCCACCTTCATGTGGTTGGCCTTATTCAGTAGAGGATAAATTATTCTTGAAACTAAGAGAATCTCTTTCATTTTTATACCATCATGATTGTATAAGATTTCATCAATATCATTACCTATTTGAATCTTCTTAGAATTGAGATTCGTTACATAGTCGTTGAAAAAAGACAAAAGACTTATGTAGCAGATATTAATTTGGTCTTTCTATGGGACATTTTATGCCATTAGTATGTAATTTTGTACAAAAATAATGGATCTTGGGAGGAACGTGGAACGAGGAACGATGAATGAGGAAATTTTTCATGGATAGATTATTGGCATGCCTTAACGATATGGGAGGGTTTCTGGACTCAAATTTGAGAGACACACCCACTTTCTTCCATCATCAATTCATCATGTAAACCATAAAACCTAATTTTCTTTTAGAGTACCCATTTTGGTACACGCAAGTTTTAGGCTTTCGTCGGTCTTTATTCATTTTGATTTTAGGTTCTACATTAATGTTTATACAATGTATCTACGTCATCGTTTTGATGAAAAATCCCTCTATTTCATTGATTGCTAATTAATCAACACCATCAAGATACTAGAGGTGGGAAACATGGACCTGCGAATGGGGCCAACGTTGAAATTTTTTCAAACAGTTTCTGTATGCACTGAAATTTGTCATGGATAGACTATTTGCATGCCTTAATGATATGGGAGGGTTTCTAGACTCAAATTTGACTGACACACCCACTTTATTCCATCATCAATTCATCATGGAAACCATAAACCCTATTTTTTTATATGTTCTAGTAGATATGTTAATGATTCCAAGTTTTATATTTGTATTTGACTGAAGGTCTAGCTAGCTTGCAAAGTATCAAACTGATATTCAAGTTAATAAACCAAATATTAAATGAATCCAAGCATCATTTGATATCGTCGCAAGAGAGACGAATGTAAATAATCTTGCGACGAATTTGCTATACTATCGATAAAAAATGTTTGTCGATAATTTTATGCCATTAGTATGTAATTTTGTACAAAAATAATGGATCTTGGGGAATACACCATGGTCAAGGAATGATGAACAAGGAACAAAAATTGCATGAGGACTAGACACTGACAACAAGGACCTGTGAATGGGGCCAACGTTGAAGGTTTTCCAAACATTTTTTTTATGCACTGAAATTTGTCATGGATATAATATTGGAATGCCTTAACGATATGGGAGGGTTTCTAGACTCAAATTTGAGTGACACACCCACTTTCTTCCATCATCAATTCTTCACGTAAACCATAAACCCTAATTTTCTTTCAGAGCACCCAATTTGACACACACAAGTTTTAGGCTTTCATCAATCTTTCTTCATTTTTATTTTAGGTTCTAGATTAATGTATATACAATGTATCTGCTTCATCGTTGTGATGAAAAATCCCTCTATTTCGTTGATTTCTAATTAATCAACACCATCAAGATACTAGAGGCAGGCAACATGGACCTGCGAATGGGGCCAACGTTGAAATTTTTTCAAACAGTTTCTGTATGCACTGAAATTTGTCATGGATATACTATTCACATTCCTTAACGATATGGGAGGGTTTCTGGACTCAAATTTAACTGACACACCCACTTTCTTCCATCATCAATTCATCATGGAAACCATAAACCCTATTTTTCATATGTTCTAGTAGATATGTTAATGATTCCAAGTTTCATATTTGTATTTGAATGAATGTCCAGCTAGCTTGCAAAGTATCAAATTGAGATTTCAAGTTGATAAACCAAATATGAAATGAATCCAAGCATCATTTGATATCGTCGCAAGAGAGACGAATGCAAATAATCTTGCGACGAATTTGCTATACTATCGACGAAAAAAGTTTGCCGATAATTTTATGCCATTAGTAGTAATTTTGTACAAAAATAATGGATCTTGGGTACTACACCATGGTCAAGGAACAAGGAATGATGAATGATGAACGAGGAACGAAAATTGCAGGAGGACTAGACACCGACAATAGGGACCTGTGAATGGGGCCAACGTTGAAATTTTTCCAAACAGTTTCTGTATGCACTGAAATTTTTCATGGATAGACTATTGGCATGCGTTAACAATATGTGAGGGTTTCTGGACACAAATTTGAGTGACACACCCACTTTCTTCCATCATCAATTCATCATGTAAACCATAAACCCTAATTTTCTTTCAGAGTACCCAGTTTGGTACACACAAGTTTTAGGCTTTCATCGGTCTTTCTTCATTTTGCTTTCAGGTTCTACATTAATGTATATACAATGCATTTCTATCATCGTTGTGATGAAAAATACCTCTATTTAGTTGATTGCTAATTAATCAACACCATCAAGATACTAGAGGTGGGAAACATGGACCTGCGAATGGGGCCAACGTTGAAATTTTTTCAAACAGTTTCTGTATGCACTAAAATTTGTCATGAATAGACTATTCACATGCCTTAATGATATGGGAGGGTCTTAGGACTCAAATTTGAGTGACACGCCCACTTTCTTCCATCATCAATTCATCATGGAAGCCATAAACCTTATTTTTCATATGTTCTAGTAGATATGTTAATGATTCCAGGTTTCATATTTGTATTTGAATGAAGGTCTATCTAGCTTGCAAATTATCAAATTGGGATTTCAAGTTGATAAACCAAATATGAAATGAATCCAAACATCATTTTATATCGTCGCAAGAGAGACAAATGTAAATAATCTTGTGACGAATTTGCTATACTATCGACAAAAAAAGTTGACCGATATCTTGGGGAATACACCATGTTCAAGGAACAAGGAATGAGGAATGAGGAATGAAAAATTGCACGAGGACTAGACACTGACAACAGGGACCTGCGAATGGGGCCAACATTGAAATTTTTCCAAACAGTTTCTGTATGCACTGAAATTTTTCATGGATAGACTATTGGAATGCCTTAACGATATGGCAGGGTTTCTGGACTCAAATTTGTGTGAAACACCTACTTTCTTCCATCATCAATTCATCATGTAAACCGTAAACCATAATTTTCTTTCAGAGTACCCAATTTGGTACACACAAATTTTAGGCTTTCGTCGGTCTTTCTTCATTTTTCTTTCAGGTTCTACATTAATGTATATACAATATATCTGTGTCATTTTTGTGATGAAAAATCCCTCTATTTCGTTGATTGCTAATTAATCAACACCATCAAGATACTAGAGGTGGGCAACATGGACCTGCGAATGGGGCCAACGTTGAAATTTTTTCAAACAGTTTCTGTATGCACTGAAATTTGTCATGGATAGACTATTCGCATGCCTTAACGACATTGGAGGGTTTGTGGACTCAAATTTGACTGACACACCCACTTTCTTCCATCATCAATTCATCATGGAAACCATAAACCCTATTGTTCATATGTTCTAGTATATATGTTAATGATTCCAAGTTTTATATTTGTATTTGACTGAAGGTCCAGCTAGCTTGCAAAGTATCAAATTGAGATTTCAAGTTGATAAACCAAATATTAAATGAATCCAAGAATCATTTGATATCATCGCAAGAGAGACGAATGTAAATAATATTGCGATGAATTTGCTATACTATCGACAAAAAAAGTTCATCGATAATTTTATGCCATTAGTATGTAATTTTGTACAAAAATAATGGATCTTGAGGACTACACCATGGTTAAGGAATTAGTAATGAGTAATGATGAATTAGGAATGGAAATTGCACGAGGAATAGACACCGACAATAGGGACCTGCAAATGGGGCCAACGTTGAAATTTTTTCAAACAGTTTCTATATGCACTGAAATTTGTCATGGATAGACTATTGGCATGTCTTAATGATATGGGAGGGTTTATGGACTCAAATTTGAGTGATACAACCACTTTCTTCCATAATCAATTCATCATGTAAACCATAAACCTTAATTTTCTTTCAGAGTACCCAATTTGGTACACACAAGTTTTAGGCTTTCGTCGGTCTTTCTTCATTTTGCTTTCAGGTTCTGCATTAATGTATATACAATGTATCTGCATCATCATTGTGATGAAAAATCCCCCTATTTCGTTGATTTCTTAATCAACAACATCAAGATACTAGAGGCAAGAAGCATGGACCTGCGAATGGGGCCAACATTGAAATTTTTTCAAACAGTTTCTATATGCACTAAAATTTGTCATGGATAGACTATTCACATGCCTTAACGATATGGGAGGGTTTCTGGACTCAAATTTGAATGACACACCCACTTTATTCCATCATCAATTCATCATGGAAACCATAAACGCTATTTTTCATATGTTCTAGTAGATATGTTAATGATTCCAAGTTTCATATTTGTATTTGACTGAAGGTCCAACTAGCTTGCAAAGTATCAAATTGAGATTTCAAGTTGATTAACCAAATTTCATTAGGATGGAAAATTTCTTGTAGAATCATAACATTAGGTTGGTAAATTGAAAACATTGATTTGAGGGATAACTATTTGTGGGCACCCCCAACCCCTCTCGAATTTAGTGAAATAATGATAATTTTGCAACCAATTTTTAGGTCTTCCCTTCTCTAAAGACCCCATTGATGGTGAGTTGCTTACCCTCTTATAATTCTTTCCTTGCTTGACACTTAGCCAATGATATATCTGATTTTCTTTCAATAGTAGAAGGCTTTTTCTTGTCCATGGCTAGTCCCCCCACCAACCCCCTTGGCTCAATCTCGAATTATTTTAATGATCTTAACAAACATAAGCACTTTAGGGCAATTTTTTTAGACTTCTTCTTAGGGTCATTTGTGGGTAGAAGGGATTGTGACTTAGTCTCTTTGACCAAAACATTATTCATTTGGACATGGACCAACTTAGCACTTAAATCTTGAAGCTTGTGCGATTAAAAACATTATTAGATGAGAGAGAGAAAAAAAAGACATAAAATAACTTGAAGCTTGTGCGATTAATCAAGTACTTCTTTATCGACATTATTGCATGCCCTTGCAGTATTAGATGCGAGGACGTGCATATCGATCATATTTTAAAGGAAACAACTAAAATATATTGTACTAGGTCTAGAGTACATGATGTGAAACAATAACCTGTGAATGGGGCCAACATTGAAATTCTTTCAAAATGTTTCTATATGCACTGAAATTTGACATGGATAGACTATTCCCATGCCTTGACGACATTGGAGGCTTTATAGACTCAAAGATCACTCACACACCTAGTCTATATATCGACCCATCTGGTCCTTGTTTTGTTTTAATTTTCTCAGTCAGATTTCAAAGGAAAAATCTATTAAAAGACATTGTACTAGGGATAGAGTACATGATGGGAAACAATGACCCATGAAAGGGGCCAACATTGAAATTTTTTCAAAATGTTTTTGTATGCACCGATATTTGACATGGATAGATTGTTCACATTCCTTGATGATATGGGAGGGTTTCCAGACTCAAATATCACTCACACACCCACTCTTAATATCCATTATCTATGTCGTCTGTGTCGTTCAAAAGAGTACTTAGATGAGAGAAAAAACCAAATATATAAAATAACTTGTGTGATTAATCATGCATTGGCATGGTTAGACTAGACGCATACATTGATGCCATGGGAGGGTTTCTGGAATAAAAATGACTCACACAAACAATTTGACAATCAAACAATAAGCCTAGTACCTATCACCGTTAAACAAAGGTAGTTTATAAGTGCTTGGAGGAGGGGGTATCTTCAAATGTACACATGGGATAAATAAAGGAAATGGGTGAGGTGGTTCCATATAACAGAATATTGGTATGATATTATGTATTAATCTACCTCCAAAATTACCCAATTTAAAGCGCTATATGGTTATGAACCCATGTCACTGAAGAATTTGGTCATTAAAAATGAAAGTATAAACTATTATTAATCTCTTTTAAAAGAAAATTGACTACCATAGGTTAACTCTCTCTCTTTCTTGTGGAGAAATACATAGTTAAAATAAGTTACCTTAATGCAATCAGTGCTGCAATAAGGTCTAAATATGCATGAGCCGATATTATTTTGGCATCATGAATGAGCAATATACTTGGAATGATCAATAAATGCCATCATCGTAAATGTCATCATTGTTGTCATAGTATTGTAGCAACACATTTTCAATGAACATGATGTTCTTCATTGTTATAGTATCTTCGTCGAAACTTTTCGAAAACATGGGACTTTGGCCCCTAAGTTTGGTGG
>JASDQU010385021.1:0-11040 GCA_032191745.1 Picea mariana | reverse complement strand
GGGGTTGGGCCATAACCCCGTAAACTTTTCGATGAGGGCCTTTTCTGCTAGAAAGAGGGCAAGGTTGCAAGGCTCCTCTAGAGATAGCTCCAGAGAAGGGATCTCCTCCATCTTCTTACCAAACTTAGACGAGAGAGAAGGATTGGATTTAGGTCCTGCCGAGCGGACTAACGCTTTGAATGCTTCCAAAGGGTCTTCTTCCTTCTCGTCAGTCGGGTCTGGGGCCATCGTGGCAAGGCAGCGACCACCAGCAAGCAAGAAGACGTAGAGGCCTAAGACCACTGCTCCAAAACGTGTGCACAACACCAATCCGCGTCTCTAAATGCCGGGGAACCCTGATCGGCTGTTGTAGGCGAAGATCCGCGCCCTGCAATCAAAAAAACCGCTCCAAAATGCATGCACGGAGGAGGGACGCTCGAAAAACACCAATCCGTGTCTCTGAATGCCGGGGAACCCTGATCGACTGCTGTAGGCGAAGATCCGTGCCCTGCAATCAAAAAAACCAGAGCGGAGGCGGCTAGGGTTTAGGCCCTAGCCTCTTTGTATTCTGTCTCGCTTCGTCTTCTCTTCATTCTGGAGGTTCGTTTCTTAACAGAAGTTGACTTTCTTTCATCCATTAAATGAAAGTTGTCTGCAAAATAACTTAAAATAAAATATTAAAGTTATTTAATAGTGATTCACTTTTATAACTTAAAGTGAAATACACTTTGTTATGGATGCATGAACTTTTTCAAAAAAAGTAACAAAAATAGGCTTGAATTCAAGACCTCTTACTTAATAAAACAACTTTTAACCAAGTGAGATAGTGCAAAACACATTATATTGTTAAGAAGGACAATTGTTATTGTTGTTGTTGTTGAAGATGGCCTTAGAGAGCATGCTCATAAAAAACTCTTTTCACACAAGAATTTTTTTTTGCTTGACGATGGAAATAAGGGTTAAATCTCAGTTAGCTTACTCGGAAAATACAAAATTTCCCTATGTTTCTGATATATCGAGATCACACAGAGCACACGAAAAGAGCATACGCAGACACAAAAACCCTTTCTTCTCTATTTCTAGTTTTCCGAGATCGCACAGAGTGCAGGGAAAAGACCATACACATATCGAAAAGGTAGAAACTCGAAAATAAAAAGACAGAAAACTGAAATATTATCTCTGTAAAAAATTTAAAAGGGCGTATTTGAGCTTTATACCTTCGGATTTGACTGAAATGGTCATATCTTGGGAAAATGGAAACCTTTTTTAATGAAACAAAAAGTATTCATGACTGAAATGAGTGCTCTAGACGTAATGGAATAGTCCTCTCATCCTAGAAATTTACGAAAATGGAAAAAACCAAATATGCGACAAAACAACTTCACGATCTCGATGTACAACGAGATCAAGTATTCAAATGCACTCTGATACCATGTTCAACAACACATGTATTCCAACAGAGGACAACCACCTTCAGTAACCACACACACAACCAGATCAAAGATCAACACATCAATGTTTTGACGTGGTAAAACCCCTACGGGGAAACATCCATGGCCCATACAACGTGACCACTTGGAGCAATTTATTAATGCACAAGAAAATGTTACACAGAGATTTACAAGAGAGTTTCGCACAATCGATCATCGACAAATGACCCTCCATGCTCTTTAAATAGAGATCATGGACCAATTTGTGGGTTGTGGAGCTTGATTATCTTCCTGATTCAAAGGTCTTTGTTTTCAACCGTGTTTATACCCCATGAAAACTTTACACCCAGAAGAATGTACACTCCTCCACGCAGGGGAGTGCAGAGGGAGGTTTCCCCCTATGCAGGATCCGGGGGCAAGTGGGCCCCCAAAGGAAAAATTGCCTTGTAAATGTATATTGTAATTTCATTGTAAATATGGACCGTTCATTATAAGGTCGCATATCTGACAGTAGAAATTATGTTAGGGTTTTTTACCCTAGAAGGCAACCCTTTTTTATGTGAGAAACGTATTGCGACTATGTATCATTGTGAATATTGTATTCTAAGAGAGGAGACTATGAGAGAAAGAAAAGGAAGTTATAGTGGGTGTGTTGTAGGTTGTATCCTTTCATTTGTTGGATAATAATAAAGGAAGGACCTAACAATTTCTCTGGTGGACATAGCCCACACAGGGTGAACCATGTATATATATGTCTCTATTGTATTGTGTATCTTCTATGTTTTATTTTTGCATTTATTTTATTTTATTGCTCGGCGATCCTGTTTTTCGAACAATTGGTATCAGAGTGAAAGGTAACTCGTAGGAAAAGAGGGTTCCTGGTTTGAGTGGGAGCAATGGCGGAAGATGGAAAGTTTAGGGACAAGAAATTTAACTGTCAAAACTACCAGTTATGGAAGATTCAGATGGAAAATTATTTATATCAGAAGGATCTATTCCTACCATTGGGTGGAATAGCAAAGAAGCCGACAGCCATGAAGGATGAAGAATGGGAGGTTCTTGACAGAAAGGCACTAGGAACGATACAGCTGAGCCTGGAAGCATCGATGGCTTTCAATATTTTGAAAGAAAAGACAATGAAGGAGTTGATGGACGGATTGGCTAAACTTTATGAAAAACCCTCGACGTCCAATAAGGTATTTCTAATGAAGAGATTATTTAATATGAAGATGTCAGAAGGTGGGTCTGTTGTAGATCATTTAAATGAATTTAATATGATATTAATCAACTAATTTATATAAAAGTGGACTTTGATTATGAGGTCAGGGCTCTTCTAATCTTGTGCTCATTGCCAGAAAGCTGGAATGGCTTGGTCATGGTTGTAAGTAACTCTGCCTCTGGTTCAAAAACTTTAAAATTTGATGATGTTGTTGGTGTTATCATTAGTGAGTAAATGTGATGGAAAGCATAGGTGAGACATCAAGTAATGCATTAAACATGGAGAACAGGGGAAGACAAGAGGATAGTGGAAAGGGTTCAAGGAACCATGGGAATTCTAGGAAGGGCAGATCCAAATCCATATTTGGAAAGATAGAGTGCTAGAATTGTGGGAAGAAAGGACAATAAATAAAGACTGCAGAGATCCAAAGAAACAAAGAGATGGACAGCAGAAGAAAAATCAGGAAGCAAATGTAACAAGTGATGTGTTACAAGATGATTTGATTCTTTTTGTAGATAATGTTTCTGAGTCTTGGGTAGTAGATTCAGGGGCTTCATTTCATGCCACACCCCATAGGAAACATTTTCTAGATTATGGTCAAGGTTATTTTGGACAGGTTCATTTGTGTGATGATGCACCATGCAAAATTGTTGGAATGGGAAAGGTAAAAATAAAGCGAAGCAATGGAAACCAATGGTTGTTGAAAGAGGTAAGACATGTTCTAGATCTAAGAAAAAATATAATTTCAACAGGGCAGTTGGCAAGTGAAGGTTGTATATCCATATTTACAGATAAGGTGTGGAAGGTCACCAAAGGATCATTGGTGATAGAAAAATGAGAGAAGGTAGGTACATTGTATTTATGTACTGGTAATATTGAATCTTCTATCTCTCTAACTTCTACAGGAGTGGATACAACATTGTGGCATCATAGGCTTGGACACATGAGTGAGAAGGAGATATATAGATACTTCACTAAAGAAATTTGTTGCCAGATCTTAAACAAATTGATTTGGATTTCTGTGAGCATTGTGTTTATGGAAAACAGAAGAGAGTCAAATTTCTCAAAGTCGGAAAAGAAAAGAAGAGTGAAAGGTTAGAGCTTGTGCATACATATGTATGGGGACCAGCTCAGGTATCATATCTCGGTGGCTCTCTTTATTATGTTACTTTTATTGATGATGCAACTAGAAAAACATGGGTTTATTGCATTCAATAAAAATCTGATGTTTTTGATACTATTAAGAAATGGAAAGCTTTGGTTGAGAATGAGACAGGAAAAAGTTTGAAGTGTCTCAGATCAGACAATCGAGGTAAATATTGCAGCAAGGAGTTTGATGATTAATGTTCATACTATGGGATTCGTAGAGAGAAGACAGTTCCAGGAACACCACAACAAAATTGTGAGTCACAAAGGATGAACAGGACAATCATGGAGTGTGCGAGTATGAGATTGCATGCTGGTTTGCCCTTACAGTTCTGGGAAGATGTTGTAAATAATGTTGTTTACTTAATAAAAAGAGGACCTTCAATCTCTTTGGATGGTAGCATTCCAGAGGAGGCATGAACAGGTAAAAAGCTAAATTATTCTTTTTGGAAGACTTTTGGTTGTGAATCATTTGTCCATATTGATAAAGAAAATATAACAAAGCTTGAAGAAAAATCCAAGAAGTGTATATTTATTGGATATGGTGTTAATGATTTTGGTTATCGGTTATGGGATTATGAAAATAACAAAATCATTAGGAGTAGAGATGTCATATTCAATGAGAAGGTCACGTACAAAGATCAGTTGCAGGGAAAGAAACAGAAAAAGAAAAAACCATAATACACAGTGCTTGATGAGATCACTGAAAAAGATATTCCAAAGTTACCAGAAAATCAAAATGTATAACAACAAGATCAACGGGTACCTCAAACTCTTGCAAGTGTTGTTAGAAGATCTATCGGGTTAAGTAGACCCCCTGAACGATACTCTCCTTCATTGTATTATTTATTGTTGACTGATTTTGGTGAACCAGAATGTTATGAAGAGGCAATATAGGTAGACACTAAATAGAAATGGGAGCAAGGCATGAAAGAGGAAATGGATTCCTTGGTAAATAACCAGACTTGGGACTTGGTTCAGTTGCCTGCAGGAGAAAAATCATTACAAAATAAATGGGTTTACAAGTTGAAGGAAGAAGATGGAGGAAAAAATGGTACAAGGCTAGACTTGTTGTAAAGGGGTTTGCACAAAAGAAAGGTATAGATTTTGATGAAATATTTTCTCCTGTTGTTAAAATGACTTCCATTAGTACTATTTTAAGTCTTGTGGAAGTAGAAGATTTGCATCTTGAAAAGTTAGATGTAAAAACAACTTTTTCTCCATGGGGAATTGGAGGAAGAGATTTATATGTAGCATCCACAAGGGTATGAGGTCAAAGGGAAGGAGAATTTGGTATTGAGGTTGAAGAAGAGCTTGTATGGCCTAAAGCAAGCTCCAAGGTAGTGGTATTTGAAGTTTGACAGGTTTATGACAGAACAAGATTATAATGGAAGTCATTATGATCACTGTGTTTATTTTAAAAGGCTAGAAAATGGAAGTTATATTATCTTGCTATTGTATGTAGATGGCATGCGTGTTCCAGTGTCTAATATGCAAGATATAAATGTGCTCAAGAAGAAATTAGCTAATTTATTTGCGATGAAGGATTTGGGTGTTGCAAAGAAAATCATTGGTAAGAGAATAACAAGAGACAGGAAAAATCGCAAATTGACATTGTCTCAAGGTGAGTACATAGAGAAGGTGTTGGAGAGGTTTAGAATGCAAAATGCAAAACCAGTTAGTACACCTTTGGCCACCCATTTCAAATTATACTAAGGAAATGTGTCCCAAGACACAGGAGGAGATAGAATACATGTCCAGGGTCCCTTATTCATCAACAGTTGGCAGCTTGATGTATATGATGGTTTGCACAAGACCAGATATTGCACATGCAGTGAGATTTTTTAGCAGGTATATGAACAATCGAGGTAAAGAACATTAGGAGGCAATAAAGTTGATTCTCAGGTATTTGAGAGGTACTGGTACTCATGCATTGTGTTTTGAAGTTTGAGACATTGTTCTATAGGGATATGTTGATTCATATATGGCAGGTGATAAAGATAGCAAGAGGAGCACCACAGGGTGTGTTTTACTATAGGTGGTGTTGGAGCCGCCCCTGTTTTTCTAGCCCGTCACAAATTTCATTCTTAATGCTTGAAATCTAAAAATGGTTTTCATTTTTCCCTCTGAAATATCGAGATCTCTGAAGCTTTATCGTGCGAGCAGTGATGATTATTCTACTCTCGAAACAAGTCCTACCTTTCGTAAAAATGTTTCATCTTTTCGTTCTACTTCGGGATCTTGTAGCTCGGATACTATAACTCCTGTAGTTCACACGTCCCGAGTCACGAAACAGCGAAATCGTTTTAACTTTTCACTCAAGACAGTAACGAGGGTAAAGTTTTCCCTAACTCCTGATTAAACGTCGTCAGGGTTTCGCACCTCGGTGTTCGCCAAACCCAAAAATTTATTGTCATAACCCCGATAACCGAGAACACGAGGTCCTTATTTGAGTAACTCATGTCAAGGTTAAGGGTAAAAGCTAAACCGTGGTAAAAGATTTTCTCGGCATTTCGCCACTCGGCGTTGTCCTTTTCGAAAATTTCACCGTCTAAACCCCGACTCGCGAAATCACGATGCGGTTATAATGTAATTAATTTATTGCTTAATCCAAGATTATCTTCCTTTTTTAATTAAGTCATGTTGCCGCGATCTCGCGGTTTCGCAACTCGGCATGTAATTCTTCCATAAACTTATCTTCGAAGCCTCGAGTCGCGATATGGAGATTATAATGATTATAAAATTAACTGAGCCCCTAATCACGATTTTGTTTTAATTAACCAAAATCGGTCATCGTAGTCTCGCGTGTTAGAGGTCCAAAATGTTTAAGTAAAATCCCCAATATAACGAGTACCGAAACATTGTTAACAGCGGTAAAACCGGATTAATTAAGCTAAATCAATGAATATTCCACGCTTTGATGTCTACACGATTCACGAGGTAGCCTTTTTCCTCCATACGCCAACTGAGATTTTGAAACCGCCAAAATTTATGACATTAATGAGGAAATAGGGCAAATCGACAGATATAAGATCGGATTTTTATGGCAAAATTTATTTCCAAATATGATTTGACAGACTCGTTCTGAAAGGTACCGAGTTTTCAAATATATATAAGGGTTGTGGTTCATTATAACAAATGCATTTTCATAGCACGCAGAGCACATCACCTCTGAGTAAACTGACTTCTGTATGTATACGCAGTTCTATCGCAGAAGAGATAAAATGCAAGCTTCATCCATGGCTCCGCGAAAAGCATCAAAGACGAATGTTGAGGTTTCGAGACAAGGCTCAGACAATGTCTCTGATACTTCACCCCGAAGTATCAACTTGGTCCCGAATTAGTCATATGTTTTAGATATTCTGCAAGCAGAATTGGTGGATTATTCCGACGACTCCAGCGACAACGAAAAATATGATATAACCACCAAGTACAAAATAGTCGTCCAATCCGGAATGCACAGAGTAGCATCCAGGCCACAGTTGCTTCCATATTATGATATGGTCCGATGGGCATTGGACCATGTGGACATACCGACCCGAACCATCATGAACGAGCAGAAAGTCAACATCGGGACTTTTAGGCCAGAACATCTGCAAACCATGTATAAGCTACCCACGACGTCCGATCACACATATGGCACTGAATTCTTAGACGAGTTCAAGGAGAAGGAATGCGTACAGTATGATAAAACCATGTCCAGTTTAATAAAAGATTGGGTTTCAAACACCGCGAAGTTCAGAGCTAATACTCACGGCATATATTCAATAGCTTCGTTAGAACCGCAGTACAAATATGTGGCCATGATGACATGTCGGTTATATGGGAAAGAGGACACATCGCATTTTTTCCTTTCATGGGTGCCTCTAATGTTTCGGGTCGCCGAAGGCAGCTCCTTTGACTGGGCAAAGATGCTTTCTGATAGCTTGACCAGTCGAGTCACAGAGTATCGGGCGCAGAAAGAGAACGGGAAGGTGTCTTCATTCTTCATGTCTGCATACATTATGGACGCAATTTTTTCTATAACACCATTTCCACTAATGAGCTGGAGTTGGACTCCGGCCGAAGATGAACCCATACATGTATATCATGCAAAATTATGGGAAAACAAAGCGAAAAATTTTGCGTATGAAATCTTTAACTGGGTGATGGTGCCTCTGCATGTCGCCATCATTGGTCACCCGCCACCCCGGATCTCGGACAACATAGTAATGAATCTGAGCAGCATAGTGGACTGGTATGTGGAAGCAGAATTTTCGTACTTCAGAGTTTTCGGGGCTTCAGTTCCCCCACATGCGCTGCCATTGTTCATTCTCGACAAGCTGGCTTGTCGCGAGGTTGCCCGGAAAACGGTAATTGGCGGTGTAAGCAAAGAACTTAAAGGGTATTTGAAGAAGGTATGGTCATCTTTTCCTATTCATTTGAATTCTTATTCTTTATTAGATTTCAGGCATGCCAAAGCCGAAGCTGCAGCCCTAGAAGACCTAAATTTGGTCTCCATCGAATACAAGAAGCACGATCCACAGAGGGTCGTGAGCAATCATTTGGCCAATTGCGGGCTCAAGAGATTTGAGCATGAGAATTCACCCTCGAATGACATTTTCTGAGGAGCAAGGTCCTATGCGGAGATTCTAGCTCAGATACAATCCTTGGCACCCGAGGAAAGAGCCGATTTTCTAAAGTTCCAGGAACATCGACGTAGATGTCTTCCCGCAGTGTTGCGAGGTGAGGGTCCAAGTACTTCGGAGATGAAACAGAAGGATGTTGAAGGTTCTAAGGATGCCTCCTGACCAAGGAAAACACCAGGACGAGGGGGAGCAAACGAAGAGTCTGGAAGCAGAGAAAAAGACTCCAGACCCGCCGAAGAAACGGAGTCCAGAAGCAGAGATAAAGACTCTCGACTCGCCAAAGAAGCAGAGTCCAGTCGCTACTCCTGGAAAATCTGCGAAGCAGATCGGGGAACCTATCACATCATTTACCCCCTTGCAGTCGACGCAGGGAAATATCGATGCGGGGTGGATATTCAATGAAGAATTGAGGCCCATAAGGGTGGAAGAACTCCCTCCGAATGAGTTTTTCTTCGATAAGAAGAGAAAGGCAGTAGTAAAAAGGGAATTCTACCAGGAAGGAGAGTCAACTGCCAAGAAGTATAAAGTTATAACTGAGGGAAAGGACAAAAATAATGAGCAATTCGCCATTGAAATAGTAGGGACACTAGGAGCATATGCCTCGGCGAATCAATTTTCAGTCGGGCTCTTAAAAAACCAACTTAAAAGAAAAAATTGCCTCATTAGGACCCTTGAAGACAGACTGGCCATAGCAACAGAGACTGCTAAAGACCAGGCGAGCGTAGGAATAGAGCAGGCCATGTTGGCCGATAAAAATGAGATAGAGATGCTCAAAACTAAGCTCGAGCAAGCTCAGCTCGTGGTCTGGGATGGTCGGATGCAAGCGAGCTAGCAAAGGGATTTGATCGAATGGATACAGGCTAGGGTGGAGATCGCCGAGAACAGAATGATAAACATCGAGATGTTCAAATTCCAAGCAATCGAGATTCAAACCAGAGTCTCTGAGGCACAGCAAAATCTACTTGCCAAGGTAGAAGCGATCCAGGAAAACTCTTTGCTAGTCAACCAGGTTTTGGAGAACTTATCCTCCAGAGAAAGGGAAGTCGGAGCGGCTCGAGTCACCTTCCAAGAGGCTGTGATAGCCACGAACAACAGGGTTTAGGAAAGTACTCCCAGGTTCACCATTTCAGAGCAGACCAGAGGGAACATTCTATTAAAAGAATGGGAGCAGAACATCGCCGAAGGCAAGCAGCAAGCCAAAAAGATAACCAATTCCTTGGAAGAGGCCTTCAATTCTATAGACGGTGATCTGCTAGGCATTGACAGTGGAGGTAATGCCGAGACATTGGTGCAGATGAATGTGGCAAAAATCTCACTTGATCTAAAAGAAAAAGATGAAAGAGATTCAGTCGATATTTCCCAGATGACTATGGTGGACATAGTCCAAGTAGATAAATGCATGATTAAACCCAGCGCGCAATTATGAGCCATCGACATTATAGATGGACAGATGGAAGACAGGCTGCAGCAATTAGCCCGAGAATGTTACTTCTCTGAAGCCAGTTGTCAAGCATAACCGTCGCGACTAATATCTCAGCTGGTAGAAAGATGTGTTGCTTGTACCGAGCTCGATCGAGGACAAACATCTGGCACCAAGTGAAGACAGAGAAGAACAAATGGAGTGATTGCTCTCCTCCTTGTCATAACCGAAATTTTGTGACTATTGAGATTCTATCTTATTTGTAAAATTGTATAAATATACCAAAGAAAGAAATAAACAAGGTTGGACCTTTGTGTGTCGATTGTAACAGAGTTTTTTACATTTGAAAGTTAATACAAAGCAAATCTGAAGATTCTCAATAACGTCACGACTGTGTTACAAGTTTGTTTCCTTGTATCTCATATTTCGTTTCATTTCATATTCTTAACTGATGTGCTTCGTTATAATTTAGTACGACCACTACTATAGCGAATGAATTTTGGTTTTCTATAATTGTTTACTATTTTTCCTCTGTACCAGCTATCAACGGGTGTAAGACCAGTCTACATTTTCAGAATTCTACACATATTCTCTGCTACATCGGTTATTTCCTTACAATTTTCCTCTTCTGTTTATACGTGAGATTCTCCCCTAATAGGAGCCTTACACCATAGACAGCTAAATGTTTTTCTCCCATCTCATACTTTTTATTAAAATATAATACAGTTACGGGAAAGAGACTTTGATTTGCGTCCCTATTTTATTCCTGAAACCGTAAATTCTCTTTTATACGACCAAATTGAGACAGCATTTAATCTCTCTCTGAAGTTTTTCCTACTTTTATTGTTCCTCCATGACTGTCCATGTACCAACACAACCCAATATCAAACCCAGATTATCAAACCAAATGCACATTGCCTTGAACCTTTTCGACACTATTCTTACAACAGCTACTAATCGGGTCGAACTTGAACATTCATGGGCAGCCATTGAACAAGATATAACTATCCAAGAACAGTTGGAAGCTAGACAATGCCAACATAGAAATCTTCCCTAGTTTCCTTTGTCGAAGGTTGACGTTTCTCCCTTCTCCACCTTTTACCCACTTTCAGATGCTTAGACACTGTACTTCTAAGCCTTAAGTACAGACTCTGGAACAACATCTTTCTGGCGCCGTTGCTGGGGACCGAAGTTACGAAATCTTTTTCCCTGGAAAAA
>JASDQU010385019.1:0-11040 GCA_032191745.1 Picea mariana | reverse complement strand
ATGGAATGACATGTACTATCCATATAGAATAGTATTTCCTTCAAATATATCAAAACTCATACTATTATCCATAAAACAAACTTGGGTCCATTACCCAAACCTAGGTTCTCCAACTTCTCATGGCTATAACTCTCTAACCGTGAGGAGTTATGTGACGTTCCACATACCATAAGAAATGGAATGATGTGTATTGTCCATCTATAATAGTATTACCTTCAAATATATTAAAACTCATACTATTATAGATGAAACAACCTTGGATCCCTTACCCAAACCTTTGTGCTACCGGAATTCTCTATCAGACTTTCTCCAAGGGTTGACATCAATCACTAAGGGTTGAAATCAATATACAATATCACTCTCCAATAGTTTAAATCAATGAAAACCAACACTCCATACCAACTATCCATCGACTTAAGCCAACTGCCTGACAATCTCCCCCTTTGGCATTGATTACAACACCAACATTGATGGAAAAACTTAGTCATGATAACATTCATCCTCATACTCTTTATCAATGTTTCTATCTCTCCCTTTTGACATCAATGGAAAAGGGTATCTCCCTTTGGGTTTTATCCCCCTGACTGAACTCTCCTTGGGGCTGCTCCCCCTATCTACATGCCTTTGATTTTTATTTGTGTTTATAATCCTCTTATTACTCTCTTTCCCTTCATATGAAAAATATCTCCCCCTTTGACAAAGGGTATAACTATGAATTCATATCTCTCATTCTTTCCTTGTGACAATCGCTCCCCTTGGAAACATGCCTCTATGCTCTCTCTCCAAGCATTTACCTTTGCATCTGGTAAATCTCTCCACCTTTGTCATATTTATGGTGCTTCCTCGTGTACATCTAAGACATATAATATAATCATTCAAAAGCATTCATTTTAGATTATAAATTACTCCTAGTCTCTAGAGAAGATACTCAAGGGATTCTTGTGGAAGAGGTTTTGTAAAGATGTATGTCACTTGTTCTTTTGTTCCCACATATTCAATGCTAATGTTTTTTTCTGCAACCTGTTCCTATAGAAAGTGATACTTTATTGGAATGCGATTCGTCTTGTAGTTCATCACTGGGTTTTTTAAGATACTGATGGCGCTTGTATTATCACAATAGATTGAAATGGGCTCATCATACTCAACCTGTATATCTGTCAAAGTTTGTTTCATCCATAGAACCTGTGTACAACATGATGTTGCTGAAATATATTATGCTTCAGCTATAGATAAGGATATTGATGATTGTTTCTTTCTTAGCCAAGATACTAGACACTCACCCAAGTAAAACGTTGCTCCATTGGTGCTTCGTCGGTAATCAATGCAACCTATCCAATCTGCATCCGTGTAGGAAATAAGTGATAGATCCTTTCCTTTTGGATACCATAATCCAAACTCTTATGTTCCTTTGAGATATCTTAAAATCCTCTTCACTGCTAAGACATGTTATTCCTTTGGTGCTTCTTGAAATCATGCCACCTGTCCAACTTCCTACATCACATCTGGTATGAATGTTGTCACATATAGTAGGTTACCAATCATTGACTTGTATTTCCTCTAGTTTGTAGACTTTGAATCATCATCTTTTATCACTTGCAATTGGTTTGCATAGGAGTGGTATTTGGTTTGCAATCTTCCATTCTGAACCTCTTTAGCATTTCTCTTATATGCTTAGTTTGAGAAATAAAAGTTCTTTGGTCTCTCTGACATATCTGAAGACCCAAAAAAAAGGATAGTTCTCCAAGTAATGACATTTCAAATACATTATTCATATCCTTTGCAAATTTCTGGCTTAACCTGTCATTAGTACTTCCAAAACAATATCATCAACATAAATTTCAATTAATAAAATATTACCTTGAGTTACCTTGATTTAGAGGTTGTTGTTTGCACCTCCTTTCCATAGTTCATAGGGAGTTTTTTCATTCTGAGCATTACTTTGTTTTGAATGTGGAATGATGTATGCATTGCATGTGTCCAAAAAATATATGTCAATTTGGAATCCATTTGCATTGTTCGAGCCATTTCATGTGTAATTATCATCCATTATGACAGTGTTCTTTTGTCTCTAAACCACTCTCTAAAAAAATCTATGAATCCATGCTCTCATCCACTATCATATATCTATCCAAACCTACTAAGTGTTCTTATGAATCCATCTCTGTCCATATTTTCCAAGACTCTACTCGCACAACTATCCATAATGCTAACCCATTTATCACTATACTATCATGAAGTCTTGATTAATCTATCAAACTATACTTCTGCTAACTGATTGCTTTGAATCTATCTTCTCAAACTCTGCAAGATTCTCGAAGGATGGTTCTTTGGTCTATCACAACTATCATATAGACTCCCCTTGTCTAATATTCATATTACTTGCGAGTCTCTAAGTTGGATGGCTTAGAACAATTCATTCTCTGATGTGTATTCATCATCATCTTCATTGGCCGATTCATTATCTCTCTGAGATCTGACATCTTTCTTTCTATCTATGGATTCGTCTTTCACTACAATGGCTAAAATTACAATCTCTTGAACGTGTTCCTTATTTACCTATCCTTCCTTTCTTTCAGTTTTTTTCCAAACCTTTCTGCATCTGACATCTTTCTTTTTCTCTGTAGAATTTTCTTCATCTTGTTTTATTGCCAATCTTGTGATCTCTAGTACCTGGTCTTTGTTCATATGTTCTTCCCGTTTTCTTATCCATGCTTTCTTATATCTGATATCAATATTCTATTTCATGGAAGTATCGATCATGCTTCTACAATCACTGGATATGTGTCCATAGTTATGACATTTGTAACACTCAATATTATGTGCAACCACATAGGCACTTCTTGATTGAACATTTCTTTTATAATCCCTACAATCTGCAACCTTATGTCCGAAGTTAGTACAATAAAAACAATGACCATAAAATAAATTTTCATACTTGGGAGTGAATGATCTTCTTTGTGGCAGAGTCCTTTTGAATTTTTTCCTTGACTAATCATGATCATGATTGAATCTTCTTTGTGGATTGAGAATGGATGGTCTTATTGAATATGTATCTTTAATATTTTTATTAGATTCTGGTTGACCATGATTCCTTCCTTTGAGTACTGCTTCATAACTCTTTCTATTTTCTTCATTATTCTTTTCTAGAAACCTAGAGTGCTTCTCTTCATTCTCTATAGTTGATGTGGATGTTTCTATCTCTTCAGCATTCTTGTTGAGCTTGACGATTTTACTTCTCAATGTGACAACTTCTTCTTCAAGATTCTCAACCTCTTCTTCTTTCTTCATTATCTGATACTTCATAACTTCTTCTGTTCTTTTCACTTCTTCAAGATGAATTTTTAATGTGATTATTTCTTCTTCAAGTCCTTTCTCTTCTTGACCAAACTCTACCTCAAGATGGTTTAGATCTTTAGTTATTTCCTTAATATGATATGTCAATGTATTCTCTCTCATTTTTGCTTCTTCCTTATATGATGTTATGTTGGTTTCCAAACACTGCTTTTGATATTCAAGATTTTCTTCGATCTTTCTGGCTTCTTCTAGATGAGTTCTTAAGTTATCAATGGCCTGTTGGGATTCTCCAAAAATGTCAACACTTTCCATTTGTTTCATCAATTCTTTCTTGAGTGAATTGTTTTCTTCTCTTAGTTCATCTATATCACTAATCAATTCTTCTTCATAATTGTCTTCCTTTTCAATTAGTTTTTCTATCTCATTTCCTTCGTGGCATTCTATTTCAAGATGTCCATGTTTTTCAAAATTAGTACAAAAAAAACATACCTCTGGTGATTATGTACTCTTCATCTTTTGAATCTTCTTAACTTGGTGAACATAATTCTTCTTGATTTGTATATGCATCTTCTTTGACATTTTCTGAATCTATGATGGTTGAAGAATATATTTCATGTAACTTATCCCAAAGTTCTTTTGTTGATGAAAATTTACCATTTTTTTCTCTTACTGGATTACATAATCCTTCCCAGATGAAATCCATTTCTATTTTGTTATTCTTCCTCAATTACTTCTTGGTTGTAGTCTTTTCCCTTTCTGAATTATCATATCCTGTAAAAACTGATAGCCAAATATAATGTCCTTGTTCCTATAAAAATACTTTCTTCCTTATGCTCCACATCTCATACTTAAAACCATTCTGACCATTAATCATTGGTACTCCATTCTCGAAATAATCCATGATATCCTTCCAATGGTTAAACTATTTCCTAAAGGAATCGACTCTAATACCAATTGTTGTATTATTGAGAGGGGAGGTGAATAGTAATAGAGTAATTTAAGCCTTTTTATCCATATAATGAACAATCATACGCATACACAGTACACCAGTTCTTTATGTGGAAACCCAAAGTGGGAC
The DNA here is from genome assembly GCA_032191745.1 of Picea mariana. NCBI lineage: Eukaryota > Viridiplantae > Streptophyta > Pinopsida > Pinales > Pinaceae > Picea > Picea mariana. Next base: position 6,668 of record JASDQU010385019.1, on the reverse strand, counting down.
AAAACCACAGAATGTTTTTTCTTATATGTATTGAAAAATTACATTCATTGGAAGCACCAACTTCCTTTCTTTTCTAGCTGCAAGTGGAAGGAGACTCCAACCCCCTATTTTCTCAAGATACAACCTGAGGGAAGCTCCAACTCCCCAATTCTCAGGCTACAACTAGAAGGAGGCTACAACCCCCTATGTTCTCTGGCTACAACCATAAGGTGGCTACAACCACTTGTCCTTGCCCCATCCAACCGCCCTGACATATAAGTAGAATGATGGAACCACTGTTACACAATCACTGTGAGATATATTGTTGTAAAATTGTACCAATCAACCTGTAATCAAACTATACCATAAAAAAGTGCATCAACCATGCACCAACCTGTACAAAACCTGTACCATTAACAAGTGCATCAACCATGCACCAAACCTGTACAAAACTTGTACCATGAATAAGTGCATCAACCATGCACCAAACATGTACAAATAACCTGTCACAACAACCTATCCAAACAACCTATCACAACAACCTATCTCCTATATCTTATCAACCAAATCAGATCTACTCACTAAGATCAATCACCAAGACAACTATAAAATATGTGCATCAACCAACCATAACACAACAACTCATAATCATCACAAAGATCAATATGTGCTTCTAATAGTATACCAATACAAGTATGTTACATCATCCATAAACCATGTGTCAACAANCAAGTGCCTCCAACCATTTACCAAGTATGTACTAATCATGTTTTAACTACTCATCAACTATGACTCATCAATATGTACCAACATCATCAACTATACACCTCATGTATGTGCCAACTCATCAACTACTTATCTCAACCATGTACCCAACATGTACCTTAACTAAAATCCCTCATCCATTTCATCATCCAAATATGATTTGTAACTCTGTAATAGACTTGGTGTATATGACCACATATGTACAAACCTTCCTTAACTTTGACAACAAGAGACTAGCATTTTCATCAAACTTTTCTTTAGTTTCACATGACTAGTTTGGGATTAGTCAACAACCCTAACTTGAAATAATCATAAGTATGTAACTGTAATGGGTAAATATATGAAATTAGTACACAATATTATTCAGTTTTCTTTATGCAATTCCTCCAGGTCTCACTACTTGGAACCTCCAAGAAAAGGAGTTATAGAACAAATGGCATACCTTACTGAATTGTGGCTTATTCTAGAGAGCGACCTTGTAGAGTGTGCCCCGCAAGGAACATTTGTTGAATGGATCTTAAAATGTTACACAACATACTAAAAACTGTACTCTAACCAACACATTTGGTATTACTAAATTTGGATCTGTTATGAAGAAGTTATGACATTTGTACTTGAAACACTTGTTTTAGACTAGTTTCAAGACTAGCCACAAACCCTATTTTCCACGAAGTGTAACTCCAAAAATAAAATGACTCACAATATGAATAGTTTACCAAAGATACTTGGATATGTTTCCTCAATGGTCTATCAATTTCACGGTTTGAATCATTCTAGAAAAAATGTTATTGTGAAAATGGTGAGATGACCTGTAAATAACATACCTTAAAAAGCATCATCAAAAGAATTTATCCTCCCTTGAATTCCAGCCTTCTTTTCTTCACCTTCCCTATGAAATTAGGCTTAGATATCCTTTTCTTACCTCAGTCACCTAAATATATTCAATATTCTCAAGTGTGATATGAAATGAGAGAGCCTTGCCTCTTATTTATACTCTCCAAATATCTTCCTTAGAAGCATCTTCTCGGTCACTTAACCCATTTCTATGTCACTTAAACCATTTATAGGTCACTTAACCTATTTATAGGTCACTTAACCCATTTATAGGTCACTTAACCTATTTCTAGGTCACTTAACCCATTTATAGGTCACTTAACCTGTTTTCCTCAGTTTTAGTGTTAACCACTTTCCATAATTAGAAAGTTCTCCATTACTTTATCATTTAAATATTCCTCCTTGACTTTGTCACCTCACTTTATCATTTAAATAATCTTCTTTGATTTTGTCACTTCACTTTATTATTTAAATAATCCTTCTTGACTCTGTCACTTTAATTTATCATTTAAATAATAATTTATTCTTTGCAATCTCTTTGACTTCTTTGACCTTTTGGGGCTTCACGTCAACATATGACATCCCTCCAACTTCGTAAGGCCATAACTCTCAAACCGTGAGGAGTTATGTGACATTTCACATACCACCAGAAATGGAATGACATGTAATATCCATATAAAATAGTATTTACTTCAAATATATCAAAAATCATACCATTATCCATCAAACAAACTTGGCTCCATTACCCAAACTTGGGTTCTCCAACTTTCCATGGCCATAACTCTCTAACCATGAGGAGTTATGTGACGTTCCACATACCATAAAAAATGGAATGAAATTTACTATCCATCTATAATATTATTACCTTCAAATATATTAAAACACATATCATTATTCATGAAACTACCTTGGTTGCATTACCCAAATCTTTGTGCTACCGAAATTCTCTATTGGACTTTCTCCAAGGTTTGACATCAATCTACAATATCACTCTCCAATATTTGACATCAATGACAACCAAAAATCCATAACAAATATCCATCAACCTAAGACAACTATCTAACAATGTGTTGAGGTATTTCCTTGTGTAGGAAAAAGTGGTGTGTGGGGTTTTCCTAGGCCAAGAAATTCACCATGAGTGGAGAACCAGATGGTCACATCCTGAGGTAAATGATCTTTATTATACGTGAGATGCAAATGATGTGTATTTGATGAGATAGTATGGTGGCACGTGATACTATGTCTTCCATGAAAGTATTTTGTTTCTTGGAAGAAAGAAGAAGAGTCGATCTTGTAGAAAGGTCAAGTTGAAAAGATGAGATGCAAGTCGAGTTGAAAATTTTGAGTCATGCAAAGACCATTTGTCAAAGATTTGAGTTGTCAAGTTTGAGTTGTCAAATTCAAGTCGTGAAAAATTAGTTGTAAAGAAAATTCGAGTTGTCAAGTAGTATGCATGTAAATTTGAGTTGGTAAGTTGAGTTAACAAAGTCTGCATGTAAACTTGAGTTGGTAAGTTGAGTTAACAAAGTCGAGTTGACAAGTTAACAAAGTTGGCATGTAAAGTTGAGTTGGTAAGTTAACTTACAAAGAAATGTTTTCAATTATGCACGTAAAGTTGAGTTGGTAAGTTGAGTTACTAAGACAAGTTGTATTAGTTAAGTCAAGTGATCAAGACGATTTCCATAGAGATTTATTGATAAATAATTATTATTAATAAGACTTCTCAATGCTTGACAAAGTGACATTTAATACTCATTGAAGACACAACGAAGAAAGAAGCTCTATTGCTCACGAGATCTCTGTAGCAAGGACAATTTTATTTCTAGTTTCGGGTTGTGAACTTCTACTTGAATTTGAGCTATCTTTAAAGATAGATATAGACAACAAAATCTCATGGTTGTAATACTATGTGGTTGTGCTAAATTTGTATTTTCTCCAAGCTCATTAATTTTATAATAAGAAATATCATTTGTTGGTTTTTTCCCTCAAGCTTGAGAGGGTTTTTCCAGGGTAAAATCCTTGTGTTATCGTGAATGCTTCTATTTTATTTATGTTCATGTATCTCTGCATATTCACTGTGAAGAAATTATAAATCAGCAAGAAGCATTTTTAAGAATGATTACATATCTGAACTATTTTTAAATTTCAAAAAGGAGGAGCGAAGTTCAGAATCGGGAGAATAAGTTCAACAACGACATTAGGAATGAGAGTAGTAGTGAGAGGGAGCAGAGACAGAAGAAAAAGAGAAGTGAAAGAAGAGGAAGCATAGAGGAAACCTGAGTAGTAGTTGTAGTTGTAGGATTTTTTGTGCAACAAATCCATGAATGTAAGTAGAGGAATGTATAGTGAACATATATTATAACACAAAGCACAACCATAATTTCATAAATATAATAAATAATAAAATCTTTGTGGATGTAGCCTAGGAGGGGGTGAACCATAGTAATTGTGTGTTGCATTATGTTGTCGAATGGTTATTGATGTTTGTAATATGCCAATTCATGTCTATATGATGTTAATTCCCTCTTTACTATGGATGAATGATTATATTTAGTGATAATGTTGAAAGATTCATGTACAGTAACGCTAATTGTATATTTAACTACTAAATGGTAACAATATAGATTGGTATGCATAAATAATTGAGTAAATAGGTCAGGATAACTAGGATATAGCACATGAAAGGATAAAAGAGGTATGATAGAGCACACCTCCCATATTTCCCTCACCATTGCAGAATCTTGGTTCATGCAGTCCCAATAAAGATACCTCAGGTGAGACTTTTCCTACTCATAGGTGATCCCCAAAGGGTTGGTATTTGTAGGGCTTTGTTGGACTAAATACCTTGAACATAAGGTCCTGAACCTTCCTACATGCCTACGCCAATAGTTAATGTTGCTAGAAAGGTAATTCATAAGAGAACATGGAATTGATATGTTATCTGTCACTACTAATATTTTCTTGTTCCCAAATGTATGTTGTTACCGTAATTCTATTTATTATCAATATGAAGAAAATGGTTATTGTGTGTTTATAGTTTCTACAACTAAGATTTATTATCTTCAAGCATTAGATATTTTTCTAGTCATATTGCAGTACAAATCTAGAGGGAAGTGGGATAGGCCAAGAAACTGTTTAGCAATGAAGTGGATCTGGTTCCTTCTTTCATACAAGGATTCAAGAAAAATAACAACAAGAAAGTGGTATCATCGTAGAATTAATTGATTGAAGGGTGATATCCCCGACAATAAATTTTATTGTAAACCAAGTATGATAGGTAAAATCCCTTTCTTAAATAATTAATTGGGTTGACTCATGAAATCTTAGCCTTAGATAGTAAATTCCCTCTTCTTTTTTTTTGTCTATCATGAGGGTGGAAACCACTTGAAATGGTTCTTATGGTTGGATGGTAAAATTATCCCATAGAGATATTTCCCCAAGTGAAAATAATGGCACTTAAACTATTGATTTTTATCATTTATATGATAGATACTAATGCCTTTTGTGACTATTGTATCGATGCCTATGCGATCACTATGGAAGTTGCAAGTATGGGAGTGGACATTAGGGCTCAAGAGTGCATGATGATATACATGGTAGTGATTCATATGTATAATTAGAAGTTTGTAATAGTTATATTTTTTAATATAAATGGTTTAACTCTATCTATATCCTACATATTAATTTACATCCATGTCAATTTAAGGTTAACATCCTTGTGGGTATGCTAGAAGGGACCATAATGATGAAGAGAATGTAACTATATGTATATGAATTATTGTATATGAATGTTTCTTTAATTTCCCATGTACTAGTTGTTATTATTCAACATATATGAGGCAATATGTTCTATGCACAAACATAGTTGAATGTTCTTATGGGTTGTAGAATAATTGTTTATGGGCATTGTCTTTCTACTGCAAAATGATTGTTGTCCATAAATTATATGTAGGAATGTTGGTTACATCTTAAATATGTAATTGTGTGCATTACATTGTGGTATCACAACAAGTTGGTGAAAATTGGTTGTTTCAAAAAGTACCCCATATCCTCCATAGAGGAGAAATGATATTAGGTACATTACAATCCATTATCAGAGATATTGGTTACAATAGGTTTGTATGAGACAAAATTCAAATTTCATATAAGAAATTATAGTTTATTTTTCAACTGTTTTACAAAATACCTTACAGGGAATAACTGGGAAAGTATGACATAAGATGGAAATTTTTGGAGTGATGGATCAATTCAAAAATTGGAATATGGTTAGAGAATATAGAGGAAAAATTTAGGAAATTACGAGATTGTATAGTTTTTATTTGTGGAATGCTTAGTACAAATGTATTTTGCAGGATATGTTCTTGACAAAATGTCCATGAGGAAGAAGAATTGTATAGATTTTTAATTTAAAATTCCTTCTTTTATAATGCTAATTAATGGAACTCTTGAAGTATATAGTTTAGTTAAATGGTGGATTGACTTGATTGTGAATAAAAAGTTTATCACTATGGTGGAATAGGGAATAATTTTCAAAATGAGTGAAAATTATCAAATATTCATGATGACATAAGTTAATTCATCAAAAATGCTATGAAATCTCCATCTGGGGAGTAAATTAATGCACAAAGGGTTGAATTAGAGAAGCTATGTTTAAAATTTCATGACTATAATGGCTTAGTTGGAATGTTTGTGTGGTGGATTGACTTAATTATGATTACAATGTTTAGCACTATGGAGGAACAAGAAATAATTTTCAAAATGAGCGAAAATTCCCAAATTTTCAAGATGACATAAGTTTGAATTCACCGAAAATGGTGTGAAATTTACATCTAGGTAGTAAATTAATGCACAGAGGGTCAAATTAGAGAAGATAAATGTTTAAAATTTTATGAATATAATGGGTTATTTTGTGTGTGTGTGTGTGTGTGTGTGTGTGTGTGTGTGTGTGTGTGTGTGTTCACGTGCATGCTTGTGTGTATGATTCTGGATAGATTGGAGAAACTGAACATAGATGGTGATTTCAAAGAAACATAACTTTCATATAAGAGATTAGTATTGAGCATGGTTAGAGTTGTTGGAAAGTTAATTCA
>JASDQU010385017.1:844-11041 GCA_032191745.1 Picea mariana | reverse complement strand
ATTGTAATGTTTTATAATATATAACACATTACCATTGTAATGTGCTATAATTGTAATGTTTTATAATATAACACATTACCATGGTAATGTGTTATAATATATAACACATTACCATGGTAATGTGTTATAATATAACACATTACCATGGTAATGTGTTATAATATATAACACATTACCATGGTAATGTGTTATAATATAACACATTACCATATAACACATTACAATGGTAATGTGTTATATATTATTACACATTACCATGGTAATGTGTTATATATTATAACACATTACCATTGTAATGTGTTATATATTATAACACAATATAACACATTACAATTATAATACATTACAATGGTAATGTGTTATATTATAACACATTACAATGGTAATGTGTTATATTATAACAGATTACCATTGTAATGTGTTATATTGTAATTGTAATGTGTTATATTGTAACACATTACTATTGTAATGTGTTATAATATAACACATTACAATATAGCACATTACAATTACAATATAACACTTTACAATTATAACACATTACAATGGTGTTAAGTGTTATATTATAACACTTAACACTTTACAATTATAACACATTACAATGGTGTTAAGTGTTATATTATAACACTTAACACCATTGTAATGTGTTATAATATAACACATTACCATTGTAATGTGTTATAATATAACACATTACAATGATAATGTGTTATAATATAACACATTACAATGATAATGTGTTATATTATAATACATTACCATTGTAATGTGTTATATTGTAACACATTACCATTGTAATGTGTTATAATATAACACATTACCATGGTAATGTGTTATAATATATAACACATTACCATGGTAATGTGTTATAATATATAAAACATTACCATGGTAATGTGTTATATATTATAAAACATTACAATGGTAATATTGTAATGTGTTATATTATAACACATTACCATTGTAATGTGTTATAATATAACACATTACCATGGTAATGTGTTATAATATATAACACATTACCATGGTAATGTGTTATAATATATAACACATTACCATGGTAATGTGTTATATATTATAAAACATTACAATGGTAATATTGTAATGTGTTATATTGTAACACATTACCATTGTAATGTGTTATAATATAACACATTACCATGGTAATGTGTTATAATATATAACACATTACCATGGTAATGTGTTATAATATAACACATTACAATGGTAATGTGTTATATATTATAACACATTACCATGGTAATGTGTTATATATTATAACACATTACCATGGTAATGTTTTATAATATATAACACATTACCATTGTAATGTTTTATAATATATAACACATTACCATTGTAATGTGTTATAATTTAACACATCACCATTGTAATGTGTTATAATATATAACACATCACCATTGTAATATGTTATAATATAACACATTACAATGGTGATGTGTTATAATATAACACATTATCATTGTAATGTGTTATAATATAACACATTACAATGGTGATGTGTTATAATATAACACATTACAATGGTGATGTGTTATAATATAACACATTGCCATTGTAATGTGTTATAATATAACACATTACCATTGTAATGTGTTATATTATTACCATTGTAATGTGTTATGATATAACACATTACAATTATAATGTGTTATATTATGACACATTAAAGTTGTAATGTGTTACATTATAACACATTACAATTTTAATGTGTTAGTTATAATATAACACATTACAGTTGTAATGTGTTAGTTATAATATAATCCATTACAGTTGTAATGTGTTAGCTATAATATAACACATTACAATTGTAATGTGTTATAATATAACACATATTTCCATAGGAATTTGAACCTTGTTGGAATTCGAACCACCATTATCTTCGTGCCCTCTCTCCATGCAAATTCGGATTGACCATTCAATTGTCTCATCCATGCATTATTGTTCATTTGAACTTTCATTCCTTTATTTGTCTTTCAACCTCTGACTCCATTCGTTAGCATTCCCAAGTCTACGCTCTCCCATTCGTATGAACCATCCTCATTGAATCTGTGAGTAACCAAGAAGAGTCAAAGAAAGGTCGATAGTTAATCTAAAAAGAGAGATGGAAGGCTGCAAGGGAACATAGAGGTTGGGGTTATAGGAAACTATCCAAAATTCTTGGAGATAACATATAACACATTACAATTGTAATGTGTTATAATATAACACATTACAATTGTGATGTGTTATAATATAACACATTACAATTGTAATGTGTTGTATTATAACACATTGCATTGATAATGTGTTATAATATAACACATTACCATTGTAATGTGTTATAATATAACACATTACAATTGTAATTACAATTATATAACACATTACAGTTGTAATGTGTTATAATATTATTATAACACATTACAATTGCATTACAATTGTAATGTGTTATATTATAACACATCACAATTGTAATGTGTTGTATTATAACACATTGCATTGATAATGTGTTATAATATAACACATTACCATTGTAATGTGTTATAATATAACACATTACAATTGTAATTACAATTATATAACACATTACAGTTGTAATGTGTTATAATATAACACATTACAATTGTAATTACAATTATATAACACATTACAGTTGTAATGTGTTATATTATAACACATTACAATGGTAATGTGTTATATTATAACACATTACCATTGTAATGTGTTATAATATAACACATTACAATTGTAATGTGTTAGTTATCTTATAACACTTTACAATTGTAATGTGTTAGTTATCTTATAACACATTACAATGGTACTGTGTTATATTATAACCAACACATTACAATTGTAATGTGTTATAACTAACACATTACAATGTGTTATGTGTTATAACTAACACATTACATTGTGTTATAATATAGCACATTACATTGTGTTATAATATAACACATTACATTACCATTGTAATGTGTTATAATATGTTATAACACATTACAATGGTAATGTAATGTGTTATATTATAACACATTACAATGTAATGTGCTATATTACATTGTAATGTGTTATAAAAAAAAAATGTAATGTATCTTAAATATAAATCATTTGAATAAATACCCCAAAAAATGTGTAATGTATCTTAAAAATAAATCATTTTAATAAATACCTCTTTATTTAACACAATTGAAAGCTCTTTCTATGTAAACACATTCAATTTCAAACGGTTTCTCTGTAAATACATTGAACTATAAACTTTTGCAAAAAACTAAATCCTAATTTAAACTTTCAAAAGTATCATGACTAGAAAGCTTTCTTGTGAGATATATCTTTTATTTTAAGATTCACAATGTGTGTATTATGTCCAACATCAAATAAGAATCATCAAATTTGAAAATAAAAAGATCCATCTTAACTTTGTATTTATAAAATATATATCTTTTCTTTTAAGATTCACAATGTGTGTATTATGTCCAATATCAAATAAGAATCATCAAATTTGAAAATAAAAAGATCCATCTTAATTCTGTGTTTATTATGTATAGAGAAGGATAAAAAAAACAATTGAGATTAAAATCTCTAGGTGCTTAAAAGATCTTAAGTTAAGATGAATTTATGCTTGTGTGCTTTATACATATATATAGTATTTTATTGGTTTTGTATAAAATTTAAAATTGGGCCAACCTTACATGGTATGTGCGTTACAATCTCTTCAATGATTGCATTGTAGAATGCACCTTGTTTCTTTTGGTGCAATAATAATATTTACCAACCGGTTGGATGTCCAACTATATTAGTTTTTAACAATAATGTGTTCCTAATGTTAACTCCCTTTCACATGTCTTCCTAAATAATTCTCATTACTAAGTCAAAAAAACCTTAAATATGTGGATATTGTGATTGTTTCTACGACATAAATACCTCTTTACACAAAAAAATAATTCCACATTGGTTGAGAGATATGGCCCACAACAATATATAAGCTGCAAAATAGCATGATCCTTATGCCAATGGGGGAAACTGTGGTGCCTCCTACTAACATAATGATTGATCATTTGCAGTGCGAGTATATGTGTTGCTTGGCTTTCCCCCCTTCCTTGCGCAAAAATAATTAAAACAAATCTCTTTCCAGTAGTACTCCATAGTACCCCTTTCACATGCCCTCCCTAAAAAATTCCCATTGCTAAGTTGGATATATCTAAAATTTGTGCATCTTGGAATTATCTCTATGATATAAATACCTTGTTATATATATAAAAAATCCCATATTGGCTGTGAGATGCACCCCACCAAAAAATATAAGCTCCAATATACCATGAACCGTATGCCAATGGGGGAAACCACATGGGATTGGTGCCTCCTACTAACATAATGGTTGATTGGTTGTGGTGTGAATATGTTTGTTTCTTAGCCTTCCCCCCTTCTTTTGTGAAAAAAATAATAAAAAAAATCTCTCACTGGTAGTACTCCACAATACCCCTTTCACATGCCTTCTTAAAAAATGTCGATGTTAGGTACACCCAAAATCTATGTGTCTTGGAGTTATTTCTACAAAATAAATACCTTTCTATACAAAAACATAAATACCACTTTGGTTGTAGCCCCCGGGGTGTAAGGTAGTTGGTGATGGAGTGTACTGTTAAGGCACTCCATTATGTGAAGTCATTGGTTTGAAACCTTGGCCTATATTGTGTGTTGTGTATGGGGAATCATGGGCACACCTGGAGGTTATAGTGGTAGCAGTCAGATAACACGACCATGTGTCACAGAAGTACGTGCTCGACTAGTTTATTCTGTCAGTAAAAAAAAATATCACAATGGTTTTGGTGTGAATATGCTTGTTGCTCGACTTTCTCCCCTCCATTTGTGAATTTTTTTTTATATATATCTTATTTGTAATATTCCATAATACCTATTATCACCTAAAAATTGCTCATTTGTGACATTTCCACAAGTTTTTTCCTGAAATACACCATTATCAACATGTTTACCATCCATTCCACCTAATTTTCTACCTTCAGTAGACCTCCAAAAGTTGTTGGGAAATCTTGATTTTTACCTAACATGGATAATGTAGATATTATTCCTAATAAGTGTGCTACCAATGTAGAAAATACCCCCAAAATTTGCACAACTCTGTAAAAATCACAATTTTCGTTGTTTCCGTCTTGAATTTTCTAGAAAGAGAAAGTAGTTATAAGTGGACATTTATAAACCCAAATTTCTATTCTTAAACTTGTTTTGGTCTTCTTTGACCACTATTTTGAAGACCATTTCAATGGGGTTTAACCACTATTTCCCCTATAAATAAAGGCTTGAGGTCTCTCCAGCCATCGATCCATTCATAGTAGGTACATGCTACAAAATTCAGTCCAAAGATCTTGAGGACTCCTTCCTCTTGATAGTTATTTTGTGCTCATAGTACTTTATCATTCAACCAAGGAGGGTACCTACACACATCAAGGAAGTCAAGGACCCTTCCAAGGAGGAGGCTTTGGAGCCACACATCTTCAACAAGTCTACTCCCTATGTGTACTTCTTGACCTTTCTATTGGTAATGGATAGATTCTTGACATTGTTTCAAGCTACATGTTCCTATCTGTTGCTGCAATGTATTCATTTTCTTTCTTTTTACATGAATGAGTTGGGGTTTAAAGCTTTGTAGAGTAGATATATGGTATGGTTTTCATATTTTAACATCATTTTGTTTGGACCTAACACATAACCGTTAGATCAATATAATTTGTACACCCTTGCTTTAATTTATTCCCAACATATTGGTGACTCCGATGGGGAAAATAACCATTTATTTGTCCTTGGTTGTGGGTATGTGTCCCATCGCCCCTACCCCCTTCACTCTTATGATGTTTGGATATTTTTCTTGCTATTTTTTTTTTTGTTCCATGTCTATAGGTATCTACAAGTGGAAACCCTTTAGGTCTGCTTTAGAAATAGGCTCACAACCTCCCTTCCAAACTAATGCACTTTTTGGCCCAGTTTTTGCATTGAACTAGTGCACTTTTTTCCCTTTAACTTGCACTCATCTAGCACACTTTTTGGGCTAGTTTCTATACTAATCCAATGCAGAAATCAAGGTACATTTCTACATTGCTAGTGCATAAAATAAGGTACTTTTCTCATTATCTCTAGAATTAATTTTTTTCAACATTTTTGGTTTTGTCTTGGCCTAAGGAGTATTGTTATAACCATTTATTTGTACTTTTAGAGTACTTATATTGTACTTGTATTACATTATTTAAGATACATTGTAGGTTGAGAAAGGTCCCTCGAGGGTGTTTAGTATCTTCCATTTTTTGATGCCCTTTTGATCGCATTGCATCTTTCTGTTTCAGTATGCTTAGGACAAAGCCTCAAATTTATAGAATAGCCCTTATATGTTCCTTATTTGCATGAACTCAGGACAAAGAAAATCCTCCCTAGTTGCATGAGTCTAGCTTTTGGGTTTGTGTGTGAGGTCTAAATCTTTTTTTTTTCTAGCTTGTAGTTTCCCTCTTTTACAACTTTCATCCCTAGTTTGTTTGTTGTTCAAGTATGCCATTTATTTCATATTATAAAGTCCTTCAAGTTAGAGAAATGAATCACGCTTGATTATTAGTATTTTACTTGCTTCTTTTGACTTTCTTGTTTGAAATTTCAAGCTTGTAAAGCCCGAGTTCTTAGCTAGATTGAAGTAGTAGCTTTCATTTGCAAATCTGAATTTTTGCAAGCTCACTTCTTATTTGAAATTTAACTAGAATAAATAAAGAGTTACTTTAATATATATCTTAGTTGTTAGCTTGCTTCTTAATTCTAGATTTCATTTATTGCAATTACTTCATTTTGCAAGAATTTTGTTTTTGAAGTTGAACACACCACTTGTGCACCCACTTCACACCCTAAATTATATGTTTGGTGATAAGAAATAAAACACGAGACATGACAAAAGGCACAAGAAAATGGCAGAAAATGCCTCAAGATATCTCATGTATTGTATTCATTACAATGATACAAATACATATTACATGAATAAAACCACCTCTTAAATTTGATTTTCTCTCACATCGACACCTCATGAAGAGACAAGACACGGAGGAGGCAAAGTAGGATCTAGAACACACTTAAGATAAAAACTATACTCCATAATGTGAAATATACAAAGGTGGTGTAGGACTTCATGATAGTATAGGGTATCATAGGCTAACATTCCCCTGGTCAATCATAAGTATGAAAAATTACACCAACAAGGTAGTTGCATAAGCTGGTACATATCCAATTCTTCACATTGAAAATCCTAATCTAAGCCTCAACAAAGAAGTGCCTGAAAACTATCAAAATATGGATACAACAAACCAAGAGAATTGAATTAGCTGCAAGTCTGACACATCCCTAAAATTCCTAACAACTTAATCAATTTCCAAGATACAATTAACATCTCAATCATCAATGTTTTTTCCAAGTCTGCCATCTATAGACTATGGTTTCCCATCCCACAATTTTAAGTCTGCCATCTATAGACTGTGGTTTCCCATCCCACAATTTTAAGCCTGCCATCTAGAGACCGTTGATGCCCATTTGACATCTTTTGTTTGCTTTAGTCAACCATCTACATAATGTTGATGTCTGTCTGGCAATTTTGTTTTTGATGCCCATATGGCATATTTGTTTTTGTTTTTGTTGTAAAAAATTTAAGTCTAAAACTCATATATATTCCCCCCCTTTTCAACTAAAAGGAAAGACATCATCACGGTATTTGTTGGTTTATTGGTTGACCACTAACTATCTTCACTTGATTTGTACACTACCCCCTTGAAGGTGGAAGATAGTTTCATCATTTTACTCCCTCCTTTTAGGTGCAAGAGAGTACCATACTCATTTCACCATCTGCTGCAAGGTTTGTCTTTATTCAAGATTGAATTATGCAGTAAGACTGATATATCTTCTTGGTTTTTGATCACCATTTCCAAGGATTGATCCACCCATAATGAATCTTTAATCTTCCAGGTTTGTTTTGTTTAGAGCATATGTTCATAGAATGTTTTTCTCTTGCTGCAATGTTGAAAAGGATGGAGATCAAAACATTGATCTTTCATGTGACAAGTTATTTGATAATGTTGGCACTTGGGTTTTTCCTCATTGATTTATGATATTTATTTATCAAGAAAATCTCCACTCGCAAACTTAAGTGGTTTGGAGTAATTTGGGATATGACAGTTGTTTCCTTTTTCATATACTAAACAATGTCAATTTTCGTTGAACTGCATTTTTTCCCAAGGCCTTACAATACATTTGGAAAGATCATGTTGAACTTGATCATGCACAACTTCATTCTCATCTGCAATTGAATTTTTTTCTTTGAGTTTCTCATGAGTGCATTGTTGATCTGAATTATCATCATCATCATCATCAAAAAGAAGGTTGTTTTGAATAGGGACTAGTTCAAAATGTTGAAAATTCTTTCGCTAGAGTTCATCATGAAGAAGTTGCAACTAAGTCTGAAGTAGTTATATTTTGTCTTGCAAAACATGCAAACATGTTAGAACATATCGAAGTGTTTATTTATTGAGTATTATTGTGTTGTCTTCAACAATGATTATCAAAGTATTTAGTAAATCTAATAATTTGAGACTTCACTCCATTTGAAAACACTAAATGACGCCTCTTTGTGCAGGTAGGTCTATATTACAATTGACACGATAACAAAAAGGGCTTCTTGCAACTCTTCCCTGCATAGAATTCAATGACTCAAGCATTCATTGTAGTCTTAGAAATGCAATGAATCAATCAATTCTTGGGTGTTGGATTCAACAGAGAATGCACTTAATAAGTACAATGCAATTCAACTTGATTTTTGATTTGACACTTACAAAAAAGAACTATTTCAAGTACATTCCTCAAAACTAATGTTGCTTTTGAAGTCGAATTGATGTAAACTAGAATTAATGTGGTCGACAACTTGAAGGCTTGAATATGATTTGTAGCTGCTTAATTGCATGTTCTTTATTGTGCTTGAATGACATTAATTGCATGCCTTGATTTCATTAACTTCCTTTGTACTCCATGTGTGTATGGTTGTATGATAAATTACAATTGTAGTGTCAAAACTAGACACAAAAAATCCTTTGAGCATCCAAGCAATGATTCATCACACACAAACACCAAGTGTATCTAAGACCTCCTTATTTAATTTTGGGCGGATCCAAAACAAAACCACCGCACAAAAACTAATCTTTTTATTATAAGGTTTGGCACATAAATTCTGCAACTCTAGTTTTGCTATCTATTAACAAAATTCCCTCCATAACCCATTTCCAAATCATTGTTCCCATACACCATTCTCTTACATAAAAGATAATTTGATTAGAAAGAGTAATACAAAGAAAATGAACTTTTTCATGTCACTATTGTTGCGACGAGAGGCGCATTCTACACCCCGGTATTAGGTTGATGTGTGATTTCGTGCCTAAATTCTACACCACACATTTGTTGCGCCACATTGTAGATTGAGCAAATTTTCCAGATAAATCGAAACTTGGGGAATATCCATGCCTTTTATAAGGGTTTCCTCGCCTTGTTTTCATGCAGACTGCCAATTAACAATGGTAATTGAGCTGGCTTCCTCCACTTCAGCCCTCACCAACTATCACAAGTGTGGTGGCATGAAAATTGCTTGCACACTCCAATGATATGGATCAGGTACACTTCAAGCATGAAATATATGCATAAGAATTGTAAAGCCATGACAAGAGGCAACAAGGTTCATTGAGGCCAATGTTAGAGATTATGAGTTAACATGCACTTTGACACTTAATTAGCAGTTGTTAGGTGACTAATTCTGCAGAAAACTAGCAACCCTAATGGTCATAACAAACTAGGTTAAATATTTGTGCAAGTGGATATTGTCGGTCATGTAGTCTCCTGACACTCCATATCTACATCCTGAGGGCCTTGTGACATAATCTCCTTAGTTATCCCTCAAAATGGGGATAACATATGGCTCCTACTCAGGGACATGTGCTCGTCGTAGAGTGCATGAGAACCACAACATCTCTTTGTATACCTGTGCCTGCCAAAACTCAGAAAAAAACATCAGAACATCTAGGGTGGTGCTATCACCTTTCATTCATATACATAAAATTCCAAAATAAAAACTAATCTAGAAAAGAAAAATTTTGACATTTAAAAGAAAAAAAAAAA
>JASDQU010385016.1:0-10918 GCA_032191745.1 Picea mariana | reverse complement strand
ATAGGGCTTAACTGAGCAAAGTCCATGTGAGTATGGATACTCTTCGGTTCGAAACTGTTCGATTTCGAAATCAGAATCTTCACTTAACAGAATTGGTTTTCGTTATGTGTTTTCTTTAGGTTTATTATGAGTAGACCGTGAAACCCAGCGCGCAGAATTTTTACCCTTGTAATTGATATCGCTGTTACTTTTACCCTTTTTCCTTGCAGACTTTTTAACAGGCTTACCACCATATTTTGGACATGAGTCAGGAAGGGTGTCGGGTTGGGTAGAATTCGAGTAGGTCGAGGGTTCAACAGAGGGCAAGAGCGAATTAGGGGGAATGACAGGCCTGGAAAGGGTTTCTGTAACAATGGATTTGTCAATTAGTCCTATTTCAGGACTGGCAAAACCATTCCTTAACAAGAAAGAATCCCAATAATCGCCATTCAACTTCAACTGATGAACCATAATAATTTTAATTAAACAGTGGTGGAAGAGGCCATAGTTGGATTTCTCTCTTTTGAAGTGCTTAGCCATTTTATATAAACTCTGAAGGAGAAAATATGGCATGTTTAAGGGAAAATCGATGAAACTCATGAGCAACAGTAAGTGGTATAGGAAAACTATACCGTATCTACCCTCACATGTAACAAATTGTTTGATAATAGCCAACAAATCGTGCCATCTAGGTTTTAGATCTGTAATGGGCATACCTTTGTCGCAGCTATTAATCTTCCTTGAGGCAAACAATAATGGCTAGGGTACTTCGTCAACCTTTGAATTTTGAAACCATTTTTGTCCCTCGGTTGGCAGACCAGTGGATGAGCTAATGAAATATTCGTTCAAATTGAGTTGGACATAACCAATTTTGGCTCTGCAACCATTGAACATTAGCACAAATTGTTGAGCAACTGCCAGGTTGAAACCCTCAAACTTCTCAACAAAGACCTGCCAACCATTCCTCTCTAAGTCCTCTCAGGCATTATCAAACAACAACAAAGTTTGGACACCATTGCGTTTGATTCTCACTATAGGAGCCATAGCTAATAGCACAAAATCAACAGGGTATTCGGTGATAGGGTTTGACAGGATAGACACAGAACCATTGTCCCGAAGCTTCCCCAACACAATGCTAAGGCAACTCAAAATAAAAGGGCAGAGCGTTAATGCTATGCATGCGAGGATAGTAGTGTAAATCGAGGCCTATGCAAAAACATCATATCGGGTTGTACTTGGAACGACGCCTTTGTGTAATGATACATTCAAATCATAACAGTGCATATCCAAAAGAATTTTAATCAACATTTCAAATGAACTATCACATAACCATGATTTGACCCAAAAATTAATGTGTCAATTAAACCATTGCATCGAAGATTTTGTAAATCAACACCATATTAACAATAATCAAATGCATAAATGTTTGGTGTTTCGATAAATATGTGACCAGTGGTGTGTTTGAGGTCAAGGAGTTATAACCACATAAACAAATAGGTTCATGATAAACCAAATGATCATTTTGATGTAATCAACATGAATTCCAACTGTGGGTTTTCATGGTTGCAGTCGTGAAAAGGAAAACGAAAAGAAGTTATGCAAAAAGCGAAGAAGAATGATATCATTTAAACAGTTACAATGATTAATGAGGGTTTAAACAACTTTGTGTAGGCAGCTTGTGAAAAGATAGAGATTAATATGGCTGCCAACAATGCCTTATTTTGGGCTTGTCCCTGTACATGGACAGGGCCAAATATGGCCATGTCCATGTACAGAAACATGCCTTAATGATACCTTACATTACCATAATCATACCTCGAAAGAGTAAACATTGTTACGTCACAGTCATAGTGTAATCGGTTTATATTTTAATCAATTAAATCCCAAATAGATTTTTAGTTTTGGCATTAATTTTATATATGTTTATGCACCAACAGAGTATAGTGTTATTTTTTATAAAAATCATTTTATATTTTAATCAATTTAATCTCAAATAGAGTTTTAGTTTTGGTATTCATTATATATATGTTTACCAAAGGGCATAGTTTATTCTTATTTTTTATAAAATTTAGTTTATTTGTTAATCAGTTTATATGAATGCAATCGTGGCCCATATATTTTTAGGAGGCGACATCCATGTACTCTAAATAATAATACTGTCCCATTTTAATATGCTACTTTATCTTCAAAATAAATTCATTTGAATGAAAAATATATAAATGTAATCCTTTCCTATATATTTGGGAGGTTACATCCATGTACAAACCAAACTTGATTTTTCACAATATGAATAGTATAGGATGGAGACAATACCTTCTATAAATTCATAATTTATGAACACAATAGGATGCAAACAAAATAGAGTAAAAACACAGACACAACAACACCTAGACCACATCAGACACAGACAAGTAGAGGTATCATATGCTTATCGGATGGGATGCTAGGGCCGAATTCGGCCATGTCCATACACATGGACATGATTAAATTCGAGCATGTCCATGTACATGGATAGAGTCAAATATGGCCATGTCCATGTACAGGGACATGCCTGAATTTGGGCTTGTCCCTATACATGGAAATGGTCGAATATGGCCCTGTCCATGTACAGAGACGAGCCCGAATTCAGACCTGTCCCTATATATGGATAGGGCCATATTCTAGTCTATGTTGGTGCTGAGGGAAAGAAGACATTGGTGTTGCAGGCATTCATTTTAGAATAATTTTAAATTTTATGATTTAAATAGTTAGTGTTAGTATTAAATTGTTAGTGTTAGTCATGCAAATAGAAAATAAATACAAACAAGTATCCAACCAACCAATCAACCAACGAAAACAACAACACCTAGACCGTATCAGACACCGAAAAGTAGAGGTATCATATGCTTATCAGATGGGATGAGAGGGCCGAATATGACCCTATCCATGTAGAGGGACAGGCTCAAATTTGGGCATGTCCCTGTACATGGATAGGATCATATTCGACCATGTCCATGTACAGAGACAAACCCAAATTTGGTCTTGTCCCTGTACATGGACAAGGTCCTGTTCGACCCTGTAGGTGCGTGGTCCAGGTAATTTATAGTTCAAAATTGTAATATTGTTAGTTTTACTAGTTTAGAAGGTTGACGAGGTCGTATTCAACCCTTTCCATATATAGGCATAGACCCGAATTTCTCTGAGATGCATGATATTCACATGATTAAAATTGAGAATGACTCTCAAGAGCCCTAATGAAATTCAAAATAAGATTTAGAGGGTGTAGTTCCCACCAACTACTCAAAATATACATAATAGTTATAGCTTAGTATGTGTTTAGGAAGTTTTTGTCCCTCCCTTGTAACACCAGTTTAAGGATCCTTCATATAAATATAGCTACATGCAATTAATGCAAGTCAACTTTGGGATTTTGCTTTACCAAATTGTGTTTTTTCTATGAAATGAATAGTTGTCATAGAACCACATAAGAATGAGTACAAAAAGAGAGAGAATTTAAAACAATAAGGAAAATTGAATTGGTAATTAAATGGAATCTATATCACTCATTAAATGACAGACATAACCATACTAAACATTTAGATTAAAGAACAACAGATTTATAAACTAAATAACATCCATACTAGACCAGTTGGATAGTACATTTATAACAACTATAATATACATTAATAACATGTGTACTTTTCCTATATAGCAAGCTATAATATTCACTGAAAATAACAGTTCAATTATTGCCTAAAACCAACCTTCATCAATGTCGGCATCTGCCCTGCATTTTTTTCTAGCTAAACTTTGAAAACTAGGCATTTAGACTATTATAAAATTTAAATAGAGCTTATGGGTGCCATTATTTCCATAATATTCACACTTTTCTCACTTCCCTCTATAATTACAGTACCTAAATGCAGTAAATTCCTATGATAAAAGAAACCAATATTCACTAATAAATGAATCAAATGCCCCATTATAAATGAAACACCTAAATGCAGTAAATTCCTATGATAAAAGCAACCAATATTCACTAATAAATTCATCAAATGACCCATTATAAATGCAACATAGTTTCCATTACAAATATACCACCTCTCTCTCTCATTAGTTGTGATTCCTCTCTCATAGATGCAGAAGTTTCAGTCCTAAATATTGTCATTTTATATTTCTCAAATTTGCACAAGAAGATTCACCTAATAAATGTAGGAAAACCAATCCCAGTCATGGTTGGAAAGTTGGAGCCCCTTTATTAGGACTGTTATTTTCCAGTCTCAAGTTTCCCCCTAGAGGATGTATGTTTCCATCAAAACGACTTTGTCCATGTACAAGGATGGGCTCAAATTCAGGTCTCTCCTTGTACTTTAGATCCCTTCTCTTGACTTGTTTTTTTTTTGTTTATTTTTATGATTTAACAATAAATATTTTGTGTTATAAAATATTAGTTGTTTAAATTATTTAATTACTTAATTGTGTGGCTACAACCACTCTAAGATAGTTCTTCTTGGTCTTTCCCATCCTACTAGAGATCTCTTCTTGGTTATTGTCTGGGTATTCCGGTTCTACTTGTTGGTGTTTCCCTCCTCATTTTTTTGCTAGTGTCGCCCTATTGATATCCTTTCTAATGCCACCTTGTGTATTTTTCCATTCTCTTCTATTACTGGTGCCACCTGTGTATGTTGTTGGTAAGTCTATTGATATTTTACCCTAAAAGTTCTTCTTGGAAATTTTTTCCATGTGTCATGATGAGATCTACCCTGAGGGTTTTATCAATGATCCCTTGAAGCTTTTTCTAAGCATATATATAAGAGGATAGCAACAACATATCATGTAATATTGTTTCTTTTTTTAGTTTTAAGTAAATGTTTTGTCAGTGATTATAAAAAAATATAGTTGCTCTAGTTTTTTCAGTATATGTCTGTGATGCTTTGAAGTTGTCATAAATGATTAAATGCTTGTTTTAGAAATTCAATATTTTCATTTAATGTTTCTATAAACTATGAACTTTCATATTCATGAATTTTCAAAGGATAGATATTGAGGCGAGATGTGGAAACAAGAGTCTCTAAACATTTCTCGCAAATGCTATAGGCTATCCCAAGAAAGAAGAAGATGAACCCCTTCTTCGACTAAGACTCTGAGTGACCAACAACAATATAGTCAGAGGAGGACATTATCAAATGAGTATGTGAATATATCATCCCTATAATCTTCTCAAACAACTGTTGTGGATGCATCCTTCCTAGATACGTTGCACATGGATACTCCTATACCCGAGAATGTAGGGAATACATCAGGACAATAAATTGTTTTTGGTAATTTTCATTGATTTTGTNTATATATATATATATATATATATATATATATATATATATATATATATTGTATATAAGTTTTTTTAATTTTTCTTATGTTAAATTATGTTGTTAAATGTTTTAATTACTTTCAAATGTGTATGTGTAGACAATGAGTTTAATGTGAGGGAAGATAATGAAAGAGAAAGTGGGTGTCATGAAGATTCTAATGTTGGTGAAGAGGGTGAATGTGGATTTAGGAGGCATTATCAAAAAATAGAAGATTACAAGCCTACGCCCACTTATCCTTCAGATGTTGGTGATGAGCTTCCCTGGGAAGGGATTACTGAAACAATCACCCTTGAGCGATGCTCACGTGTTAAAAGCAGGTTGGGAAATGATTTAAGGAAATTGGATCTCCCTTGGGAGAGTAAAAAAAGATTGTATATTGTTTTGCATTCATTGCAAAACTTTATGGATGCATATAAAAATATGGGGCCAATGAATAACATTTTTATCGATTTGATGAGGAGACGAAAGTCAAAGGTGATGGGCCCTGATAAATGGGATGTAGTAAAAAATAAAGTTTCAAAAGAAAACACAATTTATATGTTCAATTTCAAATATCATCCAAAGTCAAAGATGTTGAAGGTGCAATATTTTAAGCACCTCAACATAGCATGACATATTTATAATAGATTTTTGATAGCATATGGAAAATTGTCATAGAATGATGAGGTCCACGTTAATTTTTCAGACACGTTTATGTAGATTTTTTCATGGACATGCACCCTAATTATACTAGCCTATCATTTGATTATTATGGGGCTGGTAAAGGATGGACATATGATCGGAAAGGGGCATATCAAAATGCAACATTTCATAGGCCTCCATGACCTTTAGTAATTCGCCCAGCAGGGGAATTTGTCTCACATTCAGAGTTGTGAGATTTATGAGAGGTTGGCAAAGAGGCTAGGAATGCAATCGGGGAAAATTTGAAATCGTTTTTTTATGGTGTTGATGTTGGTTTGAATCGTCAGAGAGTGAAATCCAATTATCGAGTCCTTTTTGTTTATAAAGCAAGTTGTTATGTGTTATAGTTAGTAATTTTTTTATGCATTTGAGGATAGTTTACTTCTAGTTATATATCTAGATACATATTATTGTATCTATAGAAATAATTGAGTTGTTATTGTCATTAATTGAAGTTTGGACATATGTTAAATGAATATACAGTAAATAGGGGACTTGATTCCACAAGTTTAAATTTGGATGGGTTGAATCAAGTATGTGTTTTCTAATATCCACATATGAGCACTTTAGTTTTCAAATATCCAATCTTTTCAAGAAAATCAATAATATGGAATTTATGATTTTGTATAAATATGAATACATTGAATCCTAGATTTAGGTTTTAGTTTTGTTGTTCACAGATCCTTATTCCATCTCCTACTACTTCAAAAGGATTGTCTCAATTCTCATTGGTAGAGTTTGAAGAGGGTGGAAGTTCACAGGTATCATTGCATGTTGAAAACAAATTTAGTTATATATTAAAATTGCAAATTGTTATTTAAATTATCAATTTAAAAGAAGAATGTCTTAAAACAATATTTAATTTATTGAATCAAATGGTATAGTGGATATAATTTATTGATATTAAGATTGCAACATCATAGGCATTACATGTTTCAAAATTTAAAATTACAATTTAATATGTTAAAATAATTTAAATTTAATTTTAAAATTTTCAAATTTCAAATGTGTTATATAGGGAAATGTGGAGAAGAGAGTGTCTAAGAGTATGCTTGAAAAAAATGTGGAGAGGAGAGTGCGGAACATTGGGAATGAGGAGGATGCATCCATACCTAGAAAGGATGTGTCTATTGATGATGGTTCATAAATGTATGTTCATTGCACATTAGTGAGTTTTAATTATCTTTTATGTTGGGATTTTATATAAAAATGTTTAAGCTTATTTTTGTTGAAAACTATTATGTTTTTTACTCTTTTCAAATTTTTAGTTTAGTATTTCCTATTCAACACTTAGTGGGTTACTAAACTAGTGTCTATATAGATTTTCAACGCTTTCATCGATTATTTTGAAATATATAGAACCCCTATATAAGCTTATCATTTTCTAAAATAGTACATTAAGTTTTATTTATGTTTAGATGATGATGAAGACCTAATTTTGAACTTGAACTTTTGATTAGTTGAGAATAGACTCTATCCCACATTAGAAAAGTGGAAGTTTCTAAAATTTATTCGATTGCATTCCCTACCTTCTTGTCCAAGAATGGCGTAGTATGGACATTTGTGTTTTCTTCATACAACGAAGTGAATTCCTTCTTTCGAGGGTATTTTCAAACTATTAACTAAATTCGTTACTAACCAAAAAATCCAACATTCAGGTAGATTTACAAATAAGTTATGTACATGCATGATCTTACTTATGTTTAGATTATGAAGAATACAATTTTCAAGGAGAATTTGATTATATGTAATATGAATACATCCCAAAGATGAACGATTTAAATGGTTTTTGAAGAATGACTTAATATATGTGCAGATTTGTGTTTTCTTCATGTACATGAAATATTATATGAGAACATCTATTCCACCGCAGAAAGAGGAGATAAGTATTTTCTGGAAGAATGGTTTTTAAAATGGATATTTGTGAACTTTCATAGATATAAGTAATTTCGTGGAAGAATGGCTTAATATGGAGATTTATGAGTCCTTTAATTTGAAAGTGTATTTAAGAGAATTTGGTTATATAAGAACATCTATTCCACTTCATAAGAGGATAGAAATATTTTATTACTGAGGAGATAAGTATTTTACTACTGAGTAAATAAGGTCACCGGGCATGAGAATTTCACCTGAAAGATCTAAGATTTTATCCACAAGGAGATAAGTATTTTATTGGAAGAATGAATTAATATGAAAATTTGTGAACTTTCATCATACACACTATATTTATTTTTAGAGTATTCTCTAACTATGAACACAAAAATTGGTTACCAAGAACACAATTGTTATCACTGAAATTTCGTTCGCACATGGTGACAAGAACTGAACATCGTCAAAACAGGAATGAAGTCATTCATGGCACTGGATTAATTTCACAGCATTGCAAAAAGGGTCAAAAACCATACAAAGTAACCAAAAATTGAAGGGCGCTTTACAGAATTTGGGTGCGCGCGCATATGCGCAGAACAACAACGTACCATTAGCGCATATGTGCATGATGCGCGGTTGTTGGCGAAAAACCCACGCACCTACTAAATGGTGCATTTATTGAAATTGGTCGGCCTTTCAACCACTAATGGATCAGATCTCAAGCCGATTTGACATCAAATCTGAGCTGAATCTGCATGGTAGGCTGGTCAAAGACGTAATTGAGCCCTAAAGATCCCCTTTTCACACCTCAAAGGAGTTACATAATCACCCAATGCCATGCTATAAAAAGCCATGAAGAAACTTCATTTTCTCAAGGAATTTCATGTAATGTTATGCTGCTTAGATTGTTTTAAGGACTCACTCCTTGGCAATAACACATTAGCACCATTTCATTGAGCTATCCACCTCTCTCTTGAGTGGGTATGCTTGGAGTTCTTTCACCATCATTCTCATTTTCTTATTGTAAGGAGAGCAAGTTTGTGAGGGCCTCAAGAGCCTTCCTTTGGAGGAAGAAGGAACCACAGTTCCCTTTCTTCATTGTGCTTTGGATTTCATCAATAGACCAGCTTAAAAACATTGGTGATATTGGTCTGGTTGTCTTTGTTATTTATTTTTCCATATGATCATAGTTTTAGTTTGTTTTAATTTAATTCTTGCTTATAGCTTTGTTGTTCTTTTTCTAACTCTTTCCTCTACAACTATCATGCTTAGCAAAGCCCAATTAGGCATGTAAGCACCCTTTATTTTCTCACCAAGTGACGAATTGGGTGTAAATAGATTGGCGACCATACTGGGGAGAAGGTATCAATTCCTCCCTCATTTGGGCTTATTTTTCTTTCCTTTTGATTTCATTAACTTGCAGGTTCACAAACCGGCCTCTGTCGACCTGCTAACCAGTCAATTCACAAGAAATTGGAGAGAAATCCATCTGGATTTTTCTTCTCGGACTTTTGTCACAGGTGCGCGGGTATTCCACCCCACAGGCATGCATCGTGCGCGCATGCGCCTGTTCAGCAGTTTCTTCCTGCGCGCATGCGCTTTATCACTCAGTTCTGTTAGCGTGCAGGCGCCATATGCGCCTCTGTCCACACTAGAGGCCGTGCATATGAACTAAAATCTACATTGTAAGGTCTTGGATGTGGGGAAAATCATTTTCCTTCTTAAGAATGATGATATGCATGCTCTAAATACTGCACCACTTAGACCCCTCAACTTATAAAGGGGATAGTCAAACAAACATAGGCACTTAGGTGGATAAAAAATCAATTTCTCTTATTTTCTTTTTGCCACGTGGATGGCTTGCTTTGATTTATAAATCTACGGAAAACATCAATTTTAATCACATCTAAACTCACATTTTGGGACTAGAAGTTGAAAGTAACAATCTTGAGTATGCTCTTCTCTTGCGCCATCAAGCGATCTTGAGAACCAGAAAAGGATTGCGAAAACGATCTCATCTCCCTTAACAAAAATTGCAAAACCTTTAGGAGAGGACAAAGGCCCTTTTGGGACCCCTCTTAGTTTCATTTTTCAAACATATCTTAAATTTGTAACGGGCCCATACATGCCCACATGTCACAAAAGTAGGATAGCGGTTAGAATTTTTGCTTTCTTAGATAAAAAAACTAGGAGAGTTTAAAGGTTTGTAACGGGCCCACACATGCCCACATGTTCAATCTAGGATAGTTTCATGCTTTTTCTAGATTAACTCACACATATGGAGTTAAAGGATAGTAACGGACCACATGTCCACATGATAGTTTCCTAGGGCTTTTAAAATTCCGCAAGGTTGTACCAATGACATCTAGCTAATTAGGTAATCACACTCTTGTAAGGACCAAGCGATGTCCACATGCAGCAAGGTGACATCTAATAACTAAAATTTGGTACACTTTCACTCACACACAAAAGTCACTTTTTCACTCACATAGCCTCTTCTCGAAACATGGAGGTCTAAGTAGTTTTCCTCCAAAGGGATTCTGAAAACACCCCATCTTTTCTTGATAGGACTATCCACTCCCACTTTTAATCAAAAAGAGGTTGGTTTTCACCCCCAGCCTCACAAAAAAACTTCATCTAAAAAAAATTCTAACAACTCACTAAGTTGTCCTCCACAGGAGGTGCCAAAAGAAGTTTTTAGTCTAGGTAGGATTTCGGGGATAGGCATTCAAATAACTCCCCGTTATCTGGTTCTCACAATTTCAAACATAGAAGTTGACAAAGAGAGAACTTCAAATCCTCCAAGTCCAGTGTTCCAATCACCATAAGGCAGGGAGATACCCATGAAGGGTCGAAGGCCGAGGTCCGGTTGTTTTATGCGTCCCCCCTTGAGGCACCCACCTCTTGGACGGGATCCAGCCCGTGGCCTATTTCTTATGCCGAAAATCTAAATGTCGCACTTGGACCAAGGTACCTAGTGACCAACTGTAGGACATCTACCCAGGTGGTGATTGTGGGTTGCAATCGCACCTTGATTG
>JASDQU010385014.1:0-11041 GCA_032191745.1 Picea mariana | reverse complement strand
TATTAGGAAATTTTGCAATCCTTCCATGATCTCCCTTTTTAAACCATCCATCTTAGTATCCATTATTGCCTCCAACTTAGCTTTCGTTGAATCCATCATCCCTTGTAGTTCATATTTTTTTATTGTCTTCTATTGTAAATCATTTGTGTCCCTACACATTTCTCACCTTCATCAAGAGTCCAAGTAGGACTATCTGGAGGCTTATTTGGTGTAGAAGTTCCCTTTTTGGTGGCATGTTGGCCAAGTATCACTTTAAACCTTGATTTTGAGGTGGTTCTGCTAGACAATATTTCTTTTGTTGTATCTCCAAAATTTCGGCCCTTCTGGGTATGAAAATTCATTTTTTGTATTTCTCTGATATTTCTTCTCTGCAATGCCATGGGTTTGATCAAAATTGGATGTGCCAAGTGGAATTTAAGGTAACTTCCCCACAACTTGCTGATTTTTGGCCTTTCCAGGAGATCTCACTTGTATAGAGTTCCCCACACAAAATAATTGATATACAATTCTGAAAATTGTACCAAAAATACTACAAACTGTACACTATCGAATGCAACTGGACTCACTCAATTTAGATACTTGAGGAATAATTTATGATTGTTTTACCCGTAACACCTTATTGAGACTAGTCAATAGGACTAGTCAGATACCCTATATTCCACAGGGTGTATCTACAAATGTAAGATGACCTAGACACTGGAATTTTTATCATAGATACCTTAATAATTTATGTGAATATCCTCTGGATTTCAGAGTCTGAAAAGTTACAGAAACAATTTCATAGCGAAAATTTCGCAATGACTAAATTCAGGATGATTCCAGAACCCTATATTACAAAGGCTATATCTATGAAATTGTAAGGCCTCGAGAGCTAAAATTTGAACCCAATGTACCTTGATCCATCTACTAAATATCCTCCAAGGGGTACCTTCTGAAACGTCATAGAAAAAAAATTATAGTGAAAATTCCAAGGTGTCTCAATTGTAGCAGCGAAACCCTAAGACCTTGAGCTTTGATACCAAATGTTAAGATCCAAATATCAAGATAGCATAGAAAAACCTCAGAATAAGTACTCAATGCCTTGAAAAATATATAATTTCATATAATAAGCCTCTTCAAGGGGGCAACCTCCTTATACACCAGATAAATTTCCAAATACCAGATGATTCCAAATGAAAATGTCTCCTTGGTATATATAGGAAACTAGGAGGTACAATTACAACTAATGGGCCCAAGCCGACATAAATAAAATAAAATTACTAATATAATATTCCTCAATTAAGGGGTAATGTGCCACTATTTAGGGCTTAACACTTTCCTGCTTATCATGAATTAGTTTAAACAAACCTTACCATGTGCCATGAAAACTTAAAGGGAGAAGAGGGATTATTTTTAATCATTTTTAATATTTTAATAATAATAATGCTTAGAATTGAGAGGTGAAGTAGAATGGTAAGTGGGGATCAACCCCATTTTAATTTTTATAGCTATTTTTAAAATCAATATTTTCCCTTCTCATGAAATTATTCAAAAAACATGATTAAACTGAGCATCATCACGGGAAACCAAGATCAACGGATGACAATTTAAGTTAAGTGATTATGTAATGCATGCATAATGATGACACAGAGACAGAAATTAGACTTCAAATTTGCAATGACCACTTGCCCAGAGAGCGTAGATGAGTGTGTGTTAACACGATCATTCGATAAATTTCATAACTCAGCTTTCATCTGTCACCTGGCAAAGTTGTTATAGCTCAAAATACCACTACTATGCATTTCTAACATTGGCCTACTCATTTACACATTTCTCAACCATTTTTATTGAGGTTCATCTTAAAAAACATATTTTTGTATGGTGTACGCGCCCTGCTACATATGCAGTGCGCGTACATACGCTATTTGCATATCTAATAGCCCGCGTATACTCTAAGAAGTTTCAAGAAATAAAATGTCCCACGCTTTTGGGTGGAATTTATGGTCTATGTCAGGTTTCACAAGCATTTTACCTCCTATAGCCCTTCGAACAACCGAATAACCATCATTTCTCAATATAAAAGGGCCCTAGGGGGGTCATGGAGAGATGAAAGAAGAGGCAAGTGAACTCTGTCAAAATTTATCCCTTACATTCCAAGCCTTTGCATCTCGTTCTGAGTTTTCATCCTCATCATTCCCAATCATTCATCCTTCATATACAATCCATCCATTTCCTTCTATTGGCATGTTGGTTGTGAGGATCTCATTTTGGGAATGGTGCACTTGGAGTCTAATTAGAGGAACCCAGGCGAGTTTCGTGGAGAGGCGTCAGCAAGATTAAGGTTATATCTTACCTTCTTGTTTTCAATAAAGGAGAATCTTCTTGTCCCAAATCTATGTGTCTTCGTGTTTATATTTATAAATTGTTTTCATGAATATTTAGACCTTTAAATGATCTTGGTGATTATGCATATGCTATTATATATTGTTCTCTGAAGTTGTTTCAGTCCAACATTGGGAGGAAGCCTACAATCCGAGGGCTAACAACGAGAGGAAAGGATCTACTACGAACGAAAGGACTTAAGGTGCATACCTTGATTTACTCTCCCTTTCCTTAATTGTCATTAGGTCTTGTTAGATTTGGGTGAAATAGGAGTAATTTCTTCTTTTAAGGTGTCATGGATCTGCCTAGCCACTAGACCCTGATTAGGGGGATTTTTCCCCATAGCAGAATTGGTGACTCCACTAGGGAAGCTCTCTAGGGTCTTGTTCGAAGTTTCTTTTTGGTTTGAATTCCTATTGTTTTTATGTGCTTTCTGACTCTGTGAGAGTCTCTAGTCACCTTCCAAATGTTTACTAGTTTTTCCTGAACCGGGTGGTTACTCTGAATCTTATCTCTTTTTGAGGTTATGCAGTCATATATGTGCTTTGGTCTATACCCAACACGCATACACCCACGCTCTGAATTTAATCCATCTTGTGGACATACTCATGCTTCCTATGCACATCACGTGTGTTTGTTCTTTTGAAGAGTTTTTTCAAAAACTTTTCATTCCTTCCATGAAACTTGTGGTTTCTTGGGTCCTCCTGAGTGCCATAGAACTATCTTAACTATTGTTGGACAAGTTTTAAGTCTCAAATTGCTCATGAAATTGTAAAGAAATCCTCTTGTATAGTTTTCTTTGTCTCTTTCTATTTTTTATCAAGGTTGAAGGTGTGCTTTTAAGCTTTAGGTTATCCTTTGGATTCTAGTGAATCCCTGCTTCTTGGCAGTGGTTTAGGACATAAGTCGGTCTCTTGGTTGTTCTCCTCTCTCTTGGTATGCTTTGAAAAGAAAAAAAAATATAGTTGTTTTGTTGATTTCATTTCACAAGCATATAAAAAATAAATAAATAATTGTAGTTTCTTAACTACATTTGCATGTTCGTTTTGTTGTAGTAGCTTAGGTTGTGTTTATAAAAGAAAATAAGTTCTAACCCAAAGTTCATTGACACTTTCTTTTTGAAAAGGCTTGAGTAGTTGCATTTCATTGGAAATGAAAAAGCATTATAGGATAGGTTTTGTATAGGATCTTGGATTGTTTTTTGAAAAGTGTGTATTTTAAGTGAAAAGAGCTAATTTTCATTTGTAGGACTTAATTTGCTTTCATTTGCATAAAAAACACAATGTTCTAAAAAGATCTATATTTCTCCTCTTTTTCATCTCTAAAAGAACATCACGAGTTTCACTACCGCACCCCTAAGTAATCAAGCCACTAAAATTAACGCTTAATGTTAAAATCAATTAGACTTTTTCATTTGTAGGGTACACCAACTAGAATAGGCTTTAGGGCCTTGGATTAGGTGTGGAGAGGAAAATCTCCAAGGCCACTAAACAGACTTAAGAGTCTGAGTTAGGGAGTGTTAAATTCCAGTTCTCATAAAAGTTAGTCGGGACCCCCCTCTAACACAAGGGCTAAACACGAGGTCGCGTGAGGAAAGGTAGAGGAGATAACCCCTCCAAAGCCAGACCAAGCATAGTGGGGATAGTATTTGAGGGTCATTCTTGGGATTTTGCTGACTGCATTTGACCAAGGAGCTCTGTGGACCTTGAATCCATTCGAGATCCTCATTTGTCTTCCAGGCCATTTGCTTTCTATACCCTTGAAATGCTTCAGACATAGTTATCATGCTCATATGATCTATCTGACTGTCAATTGTACCCGCTTGGTGACTGATTGCGAGCTAGCAACCTAGTTTCCTTTTATAGGTATTTACACAGGTGACTTCGGGGGCATACCACGATACCTAGGACAAACGTCGGACCACGCTTCGTAGAGTATACCCGGAGGGTGTTTTCGTGTTCGAGTTACACTTGCACCAGTAAGTTGCTCTAGTGTTGGTTGGCGTAACTGTTCTTCCTACTTTTTGCTCTATTTATCTTTAGGGACTTTTTAGTGTGTGCTTTGTGCTTCCCTCTAGTCTTGACTTAGAGTGTGGGTTCGTCATTTCACAAAGTGGAGGATCAATAGCTCTATCATTCACGCAGGCTTCAAGGCCTCCCACCAGTAACTATGGAGCCACCCCCTCCCCCATTGAGGTGAAGATTAGATCAAGAAGGTTCTTTCGAAACTATCGGGCCACAATAAATTATTCCCGAGCTGGTTCTAAGAGGAGACACTTTTGCACCGGAGGAAGCTAGTGTTTCAGACCTCGAAGCTGGAGGCTTCAGACCCTGAAACTCCCTGATAATTGACCTCTCAAGGTTAGTTCTTATTCATATAGACCCTCCTGAGGTGACTAGCTCTGGTCTTTGTCTCGTTAGGTGACTTGTTATCGAAGCAAATGATGTTACTTCTACCGAGAGTCCTCATACTCCTGTCCTGGCCGCAGGTGGAGGGGGTGACATACCCCCTCCCCCACCTTCCCCTTTGAGAAATGCCTCTCATCAGATGAATACCACCTCTGTTAGTGGTACAGTCCCTATCATGCCTACAACCATTGTTCATTCTACAATCATGTGAAGTCTGTTTGTTGGTATGTTCTCGTATGGGATGCCAAGTTTTGACACAAGTTTGACTTTAACCTACTCCACTTTACAGAATACTGGTCTGGTGGCAGGGAGTTCTAATACTCCCTTGCAAGGATCTCTTAGGGGCACCTCAGCTCTGTACAATGCAGTCCCTTATGGTGGGGGGCATATTCCCCCATCGTCCCCCTCGCTTGGAGGTGATTTTCAACCACCATCTAAGACCAACGTCAGTTCTAGCTTGTTTAGTGGATGGATTCAAAGGACTCAGTCCTATATGACTCTGGTTGGGTCCATGTCGTTCTCTTTATTTTGTGCTTTTGGGAATAAAGGCTTCTCTTCATCATCATTTTCATCAGGGGTCAACCCCTTTCTCAATCAATCCAACACTATGCAAGGCTTTATACCTTCACAAGGAATGATGGTAGGAACCACTTCCTTTCAAGGTCTTCGAAATCCCGGGCAGGGTTCTATACCTCTGTAAGGGATTTCAATCAGGGGTAACCCCTCCCACGTCCAGCGAAACCCCGAGCAAGGTTCAGTTCCTATACCAGGGAGATCGGATGGGGGAAACCTCAACCAAGGCTTTTGGAATACCATGTAGGGGGGAATCCCCACTCAAGGTATGTCATAAAACTATTCAAATTCGTCTACGATGTAGAATAGTGTGCAGGTCCCTTACACTGGCCAAGGAAACCCTGGTTTTTACCAAAACCCTGGTCAGCAGGTAAACTTTTCCTGGAAACCTGGTGCCACCCAATATCCAGGTTCCTATTTTCCTTTAACTTCTCCACAACCTAGGTTATCGTTTCTGGAAACTCTTCATTTGATAGAATTGTCAAGGTTGTTAAATGACCCTATTTGTCACGATCCACATTGGCCTCCTATGTCGACTAAGTTGCCCTTAGATATTCCAAAATTTGAAAGCAAGCCCGACGAAGATCCAGACGATCATATTACAACTTTTCACCTATGGTGCTCCTTCAATTCGTTGAATGATAACTCCATTAATCTTTGATTGTTTCAACACAATCTCATAGGGGGTGTCATGAAGTGTTATATTGAGCTCGATTGCTCGAAGTACTCTTACTTTAACGATCTAGCAATGGTTTTCTTGAACCATTTTCAGCTATCGGTGAGATACGATGTCGGCACCGAGTTTCTAAAGAATTTCGAGTAGAATAAGGTTGTCCATATCTCTAATCATATCCGAGAATGGTGTCGGCATAAGAGCTTAATTAAAGTAAAGGTCCCTCCTACGTTTTTGCTTGAGTGGTTCCTCAAGTCTTTAGTGCCTTGTGTTTATAAAGACATCGCAACTTCCAAATGATTTTTTTAGGAATAGGATATAATGAGGGCTCAGTAGCTGGAATTGATCTATTCACAATCCGACATGCTTTATGAGATTCTTGGTGACACATCTCGGTCAACCTTTGACTTGAGCAAACCAAAGTCTCTGCCTCATGCCGATGGTGTTGTGGGATCAACACAAAGCAAACCCACAAACCAGTTGTCCAACCAAATGCAACATATTGTCGCTACAAAATATAACATGACTATATCCAAAAATGGCATTATATCTATGTTGTCCAAAAAATTGTCTAAATATGTATTTGTTGTCCAAAACATTGCCAAAATAAAAGACTGTCCTCAATAGAAAATAACATTAAAAACCATATTTGTTGTGAGAGGCATTTGGCCTCTTTTCACTACTACCCTCTTTTGATCTTTTTGTTACAGCCTTAGGTTGATTGGAACCGTGATTATGGATCTTGTTGATGACATGGGAGCAATTGTATTTGATATGAAGATGGAAGGAAATTGATTCAGAGGAATTTTCGGAAGAATTAGGGGAATTGGCCACTTTTTTTCCTTTATCAATCTTTGGTTCACGCATGGCGGTCTTGAGCCTTTTACTCGCATGCAAGGACTAGATATGCAAAACAATGTGATCAGCTTGGGCATTTGGATTGAGTGGTTGTGGAGGAGGAGGTAATGGAAACAATATTGTAGGCCAACCATTATGATGTGTAGCAGGTTGATGGACTATCTCTTGCCAACCATCATTGGCAGGTGGTTTTGGCTGCATAGAAACGTGAGGGGGGAAACGGATACCAGAAAATTTTTGATGTGGTTGGAAAGGAGGCCTCTCAGGTCAGGGATGGAGAATCCCATAGCCAACTAGGTTGAAGAACCCAGCTGGAAAGAGCTTATTTAGTTCTTGCGGATCAACGTCAAAATGTATCGAAAATCTTGGCCTTCTATGGCCTCCTTGCTAGTGAAGGATTTCCATCTTATAAAACTTATCCACTGACCACAATAAAACGAGTATACCATAAGTGCAATACACCATAACTATATGTGGCTCGTTCTTGAGGTTTGAACAACAAGTCAAAATATTTGTAGCAAGAATAAACCAAGATGCTTATTAAAACAAACATTTACCCCTTTTCCTTTATTTTTTAAATTAAATTCCCAGCACACCCATCATCAGTCCATTTCACGTGGAAGTTGTTTCGAATTTCTGGGTTTATTCCTAAACTGTAGAATCAATTTCGCAAGGTAGTCCTGAGCGTAAATCAAATAAAAGTGTCTTTCATCATCATTCACGTAACAGGGTCCCGCCTATTTAGTATATTATTAAATATATATAAGTAGTAAGGCATTGCAACCCATTTGCAGGCAGGGATTCCATGTTGCGCTTTTGGTCGTCAACAAACTGACGACTCCACAGGGAAATTTGTTCCCAAAAGATTTACAACTCATAATGTTTAGTTTCGCGGACCAATAGAAGTAATCAAAAAATTGTTGAGAAGAATAGTTGTGCAATAAGGGGGAAAAGATGGTTTAAGGGAAATAATGAGACTTCGGGGAATAACTTATGGAAAGTGAGATGTATGAGGGGAGTTGGTCCTATATGCACAAAGATTCATAACTAATAATGGTTTTTATAATTTTGAGCAGAATGCTTCTGATATGCTCTCGAATCTCAAGATGGAGGGAAGAAAAGGATTGTAGAAACAAGGAAGAAAACAAAACCAACTATACTTCAACAGTATTGAAAGCAAAATTTTATTTTAGTGGTGTCTGAAAGGAGGACATCGTGACAACTATATGTATCGTATTTTTCATCGATCAACAATATTTACAGAATGACATTGTTATGGAAAAACTGATCTAGACTTTATTTCTGATGATTACGAGGAACACACAACAGAAATTAAAACCCAATCAAACCTAAGTAGAAAAAAAACAGTAAGACAAAGGACTATATACAACAAACAAGTTTATACAAAGTGTTAATAATCAATTTGGTTCCACATAGTGTTTCAAGAGGGAACCATTAGTACTGTAAGAAAATAATCGTTCCTCCAAATCCTTTGGACGGTATGAATTTGTGTCAAGGATAAAAGCAATTTTTAAAGGACCTAGCCATAATTTTTGGAATTTAGAATGTCTCCCTCTTTCAGCATGAGTTGAGTCCCATAGCAGGACTTTGTCGTCAAGATTGAACTCAGCAGCCTTTTCTCACTTGTTAAAATACTTTTTCACCATTTGTTGCCTTCTTTTTAGGTTCTCTAAGGCAAAGTTTATTTGTTCTTCCAGGGATAACAATGCATTTATCCTTTGGGGAACATTAGAAGAATTTAATTCTTCAGTTTGTAACATCAGTCCTAAGGAGGAAAGTTCTAGTTCATTAGGTAGAATAGCCTCTTGGCTATATACGAGTTGAAAGGGATTAAAGCTTGTACTTTCTTTGGTGGTTGTACAGTTTTCCCGAAGAGCATAAGTGAGAAGCGTGTGCCACTGGCGAGGTTTGTCTTCTATGATTCTCTTTATGATCCTAACCAGATTCTTGTTAGTGGACTCTGCTTGCCCATTTCCCCAAGGGTAATAAGCAGATGAAGTAAAATGTTTGACACCTAATTTAGCCATAAATTGGGTCAATTTTGCAGAAATGAAGGCTGGTCCATTGTTCATAATGATCTCTAATGAGATGTCGAATCTGGAAAATATATTAGATTCTAGGAAAGAAGTTACATGCTCGTCCTGTGCGTGTCTAAGAGGGACAGCCTCAGTCCACTTAGTAAAGTAATCAGTGGTTGTCAAAATAAAGATATGCTATGCAGAAGATGGAGGATTGATAAGACCAATAAAATCTAGACCCCATTTAGAAAAAGGGAAATCTAGGAGGACATGTTGTAAAGGCATGACATAAAGGCATTCTTTCCCAACGAATTTTTGGCATTTATCACAGGATCTTGCAAATTTTTATGAATCGCAAAATATCGAAGGCCAATAGTAACAATTTCTTATGATCTTAAAAGCAATAGCCTTAGCAGAAAAATGGTCATCGATGTGAATGACAGAAGCTAATGATCCATGGATTTCGAATAAATTTTTTTATGTTTCTTCATCATTTACACATCAAAGTAACAAACCATGAGTAGACCTCCTAAACAAAAAGTCTCCTAAAATGATATACTTGGAAGCTTCAAGGAGGCGTCTCCTTCTCTAGTGGGGATCCAATTCATCTGGACACTTTTGATACTGCAAATAATACACCAGATTTTTATACCAAGGATGTTCGGATAGAGAAAGATTTTGATTTCAATATAAAACAGTGTTGAAAGAGGATAATCTTGGTTGTCAAGTTCTTCACTTGGTTCAGGGTGTTGGGCTAAGTGAAGAGTTAGGTCTCGTCCCTTGATTGTCTTCGAAGTCATGATCATAAAATCATGCTCCTGAATTTTGGCAAGCCAATGTGCAAGTTTTTCTGAAAGATAATTTTGTGAAAGTAGAAACTTGATAGCAGGTAAAGGGACTTTTACCTGCGTATGTTTGCCCAAAATAAAAGGGCAAAATTTTTCTATAGCCTTGACAAGAGCAAAAGCATGTTTCTCAATATAAGAATATTTGATCTCGTCGTCTGATAAACTTTGACTCATGTAAGATACATGTTTTTCATTGTTTTGATCATCACATTGTAAGAGGATAGCAAAAATTGCTTCCTCGATGACATTGGTATATATGACAAAGTCTTTTTGAAAATCTGGTTTCACCAGAACCGGTGCGGAGCTGGTTGCTTTCTTAATCCTATGGAAAGCATTCTCTACATCATATGTCCAAGAAAAAGAATGATCTTGGACCTCTGATTGATATCTTTCTTGCTTTAGTTTGCATGCGTCAAGAGTTTTAGGGTTTCAAGGTTTTTCTTGTCCTTTGTGTCTTGACTTTCATTTCTTGACTCTTCTTGGCAAAACCATTCTCTCTGACTTCAAATTCTGAGTGTGTTTGATTAGTTGAGAACCAGTGATTGGTTGAAAGTTGAGTACTTGGTTTTTCTCATTTGCTTATTGGTTTGAAAGAACATTTTCGTTTGCATTGAGAAGACTATTTGGTTTGCTCTTTATTTTTTGCTTTCATTGAAAGAGTAGATTGGGTTATTTGCTTGTTCCTTGATTTGATTTTCTGAACTCTCACTGTCATGGTTTGAGTCCTTTTTGAAAAGTGAACAAACAAGTTTTTCTTTCAAAAATCTTTTTCGTTTTAGAAAATTTTGAAAATCAAATTTTAGTGATTGTTGAAGCATTTGAAAAAGAGACAATAGAGACTTTTTCATTTGATAAGTGATTGTTTGCATGGACATTTGAAAGGAAATTTTGCATATAGTTCATGGTTGATCTGGAATACTTCTCTCTCTCCCATATATAGGATTCATTGAACGAAAATTTATACATTTCATTCTCATCCTTGCATTATTGGGTCAGAGTCATACAACATAAGTTTCACTTCCGTTACCTTTGAGTAAACAACAGCTTTTAAAAACATTGCGTAACCTTAAAATTTATCTAGTAATTTTTTTCTAGGGATGTTTTACACCAACATTTAGTTAGGCTAGTGCTTTGGAGTAGGAAGAGAGATACACTCTCCAAAAGCTCAAAACACACAATAGCATCTTGAGTTAGGGAGTGTTAAATTCCATTTGCAACATATTGTCCTGGGAAGCCCTTCTAACACAAGGGTCAAGCACTAGGTCGCATTGATGTTGGCAG
>JASDQU010385013.1:0-11041 GCA_032191745.1 Picea mariana | reverse complement strand
GCTTCTAGAGGATTCACTAGAAACAACCAACTCCTCATTCACTATTGCAACTTATTAAATCAATAATTTTTCTATATTCTCCTTTTTTTGAATGCAATTGTGTTGGCTCACTAATCATCAATGACTATTTCTCCTTCTTGGTGGTCACAATTTTGGTTTCTCTAATTATTTTTGTCTCCATCATAATGATTATTCTATAATCACCATCTAATATTATTAAATTGGGTAGAGTGAGATCTTTTGTTTCCATATGAAATTGAAATCATTAATAGTCCAATTGATAATGTTTGTAGTGATCCTTGGAATCTATTGAATGAATTCAATATGAAATGTTCATTGATCACCTTGTCAAAGTGATTGATGGATTTTATTGTCAACCAACAACTCTAGTGGCCTCAATTTTGATTTCTCTAACTTTCCCCATGTATCCTTCATCATATTGTTTACTATGGAACCATCATCCAATAATATATTGGTTAGAGAGAGATCTCCTATTTCCATATGTATTTTTATGCTCCATCCTTGTCTAATATCATAGTGTTTGCAACCTATACTCCGTGTTTCATCATATCAATAAATTTTTGGTATTGATGTCATTAATAGTGTAATTTATTGCCATGATAGCCCTCTGAATATGTAGAATTAATTCTTCCCAAGTTTCTCATTGATCACTTTGTTGAAGCCCTAGTTATAGCTTTTAGCATCTATCAACTGATTTTTCAATAATGTGTAGGTCAACATGAATTATAGAGTTTTCTTATTTGTATCATGCATTCCATGTTCTATGGAAATCAACACAAATTCTCTCTCTTATGCTAGTTTGAATATTCTTTGAATTTGGTTCCTCATTTCTCTAGTGTGTGTTGGTTGACATAGATTATTTCTTCTTTGTGTGAACAAACACATTCTACTTAATTGTTTTCTTAATACAATGAATTTACAATTCTCTACTAATGATTCTCCTATTATTTTGGCGTCACTAGACACATCTTCCTTTTCACCTATGTCAATTGACATAGCCATGACCTTTGTATTCTTGAGATTGTAGGGCCATGTTATGGTAGGATTTTAAGTTGTTTCAGTGCTCTTAATGTCGAAATGTTGTATTAGGGGTTATGGTAGTTAAGCTCATTAGGAGTTACAAGTCAGATAAAGGTTACATTGGTTTAGAATTGTGCTTTATAGGGATTAGGGGTTAATGTTTTTAGGGGTTAGGTATGGTGAGAATTAAGGGTTAGGTATGGAAAGAATGGTGTTACATGGTTTTCAAGGAGTGTAGGGATTATATTATGGTGCAATGTAGTGTAGTCTATAGGAACAATCTCTATTCCAAACTTCAAAATGGATAGTACCATATCTTAATGTTCATAAGACAAATATTCTTGGTATGTTTCCTTTGTGGATATGGTGGCTCAAGCCCTCAGTACACATGATGCCAAACAATGAAATGTAACAATTTTACTATTGAATGATATTGTTATGTCACCCATGGTTAAGGAAATAACTTAAGGTTCTTAGGTCCTATTTGAATCTTCTTAGAATTGATATCCGTTACATAGTCGTTGAAAAAAGATAAAAGACTTATGTAGCGGATATTAATTTGGTCTTTGTGTGGGACATTTTATGCCATTAGTATGTAATTTTGTATAAAAATAATGGATCTTTGGGACTACACAATGGTCAAGGAATGAGGAACGAGGAACGATGATCAAGGAACTAAAATTGCACGAGGACTAGACACCGACAATAATGACCTGAGAATGGGGCCAAAGCTGAAATTTTTTCAAACAGTTTCTGAATGCACTGAAATTTGTCATGAATAGACTATTGGCATGCCTTAACGATATGGGAGGGTTTCTGGACTCAAATTTGAGTGACACACCCACTTTATTCCATTATCAATTCATCATGTAAACCATAAACCCTAATTTTCTTTCAAAGTACCCAATTTGGTTGACGCAAGTTTTAGGCTTTTGTCGATCTTTCTTCATTTTGCTTTCAGGTTCTACATTAATGTATATAAAATGTATCTGTTTCATAGTTGTGATTAAAAATCCATCTATTTCGTTGATTTCTTACTCAACACCATCAAGATACTAGAGGTGGGCAACAGTGACATGTGAATGTGGCCAACGTTGAATGTTT
Source organism: Picea mariana (assembly GCA_032191745.1). Taxonomy (NCBI): domain Eukaryota; kingdom Viridiplantae; phylum Streptophyta; class Pinopsida; order Pinales; family Pinaceae; genus Picea; species Picea mariana. The sequence continues at coordinate 8,896 of JASDQU010385013.1, read as the reverse complement.
TCAAACTGTATCTGTATGCATTGAAATTTGACCTGGATAGACTATTCACATGCCTTAACGATATGGGAGGGTTTTTGGACACAAATTTGATTGACACACCCACTTTATTCCATCATAAATTCATCATGGAAACCATAAACCCTATTTTTCATATGTTCTAGTAGATATGTTAATGATTCCAAGTTTCATATTTGTATTTGACTGAAGGTCCAACTAGCTTGCAAAGTATCAAATTGAGATTTCAAATTGATAAACCAAATATGAAATGAATCCAAGAATCATTTGATATCATCGCAAGAGAGACGAATGTAAATAATATTACAACAAATTTTCTATACTATCAACGAAAAATGTTTGACGATAGTATAACTAATTTGTCGCAAGAATATTGTGTCTAATTTGAATGGTGTTACATGGTTTTCAAGGAGTGTAGGCATTATATTATGGTGCAATGTAGTGTAGTCTATAAGAACAATCTTTATGCCAAGCCTCAAAATGGAATATAGTACCATATCTTGTTCATAAGACAAATATTCTTGGTATCTTTCCTTTGTGGATATGGTGGCTCAAGCCCTCAGTACACATTATGCCAAACAATGAAATGTAACAATTTTACTATTGAATGATAGTGTTATGTGACCCATGGTTAAGGAAAGAACTTAAGGTTCTTAGGTCCTATTTGAATCTTCTTAGAATTGAGATCCGTTACATAGTCATTGAAAAAAGACAAAAGACTTATGTAGAGGATATTAATTGAGAATACAAGTGTTATGGAATAAGGGGTTTTTAAGGGCTAGAGGTTATGTTCTTTAAGAATGTAGGTATATGTTGATGACATTATAGGTAAGGGTTCATAAGGATTAGGGGTTACACAAGCAAGGATTTTTTCTTTATAATGATTAGGGGTTACACGAGCTAGGATTTTGTCTTTATAATGATTAGGGGTTAAGGGTTATAATTGCTAAGTGTTAAAATAGTTAAGATATTATAAGAAATATGTGTAAGGAGTTATTCTGGTTTGAGGTTTTCAAATTTAAGGGTTATAAGGGTTAAGTGTTAGGGTTGATATAGATTTAGTGCGTTTTATGTATATAACTATTAGTGGATATAGCTAAACACTTAGGGTTAATGGGGTTATGGAAGCTAGAAGCTATACATATTATAAGGGTTAGTAGAAATGGGCTAATATTGGATAAAAGTTAATATTTATTGGGGTTAGTCGTAACATGGGTTATATAGATAACGTGTAAAGGGTCAAGGTTTTTAGGAGTTAAGGGTTAAGTGTGATTGTGATTTATGTGGTTAGTGGTTAAAACAACTATAATGGTTCGGGGTTGTATTGCTTATAGATTATATTGGTTATAGGGGTCAGTAGTTATAATTGTTGGGGATTAAGGGTAACATAGTTTATAGGTTAGGATTGACATGGTTTATATGTGTTCAGGGTTACAAAGGTTAAATGGGTAATGGGTTTTGGAATTTGTGGCTTGGGGGCAATATAAGTTATAACAATCAAGGGTTATAATAATTAAAAACTAAGGTTTAGAATGATTATATTAGCTAGTGGGTATTTTGGTTAGGGGTTATGGTTCATGGGTTATCATAGATTAGAGTTTTAGGATTAGAGTTCATATTTGTTCAATTTATGTATTCTAAGGGTTATAGGGTTTATACCAATTAAGGTAATAGTAGTGAGGGTTTATAGGGGTTTGAGAATAGGGTTTATCCATTATAAATGTTACAANNNNTATATGAGTTAGGGGTTATGGTAGTTAAGATCATTAGGGATTACAAGTCAGATAAAGGCTATATTGGTTTAGAATTGTGCTTTATAGGGATTAGGGTTTAATGTTTATAGGGTCTAGGTATGGAGAGAGTTAAGGGTTAGGTGTTAGGGATGATAAGGGTTATAGTGTTATGGAGTAAATTGGTTATATGGTTTGAGTATTATAAGTATTAATGTTTGTGAGATTAAGGTATTAGGTTCTTAGAGTTAATAAGTTAGGCTTTAGCTATTTGGGGTTTATAAGTTAGAAATTATAGAGGTTAGTGATTAGGGTTAACATAGGTGATAGACTAGTACTAATAATGGATAGATGTAATAGTTAATGTACATGTTTGGGGTTATAAGGGTGAAATATTAGGGTCAAAGTTTCGAGGGTTTAGGGGTTTGGGATTTTAAAAATTGTAATGGTTATGAGTCAAATGCCTTTGGGGAAATAAATTATAGCGATTATAAGGGTTAATGGACATAGGCTCTTAGGGGTTAGATGGTTACTCGGTAATAGTGGTTGTACGTAATAGTCTTAAAAATTATAGTTACAGGGGTTACAAATTATAAGGGATATGGGTTGAACTTTAGGGATGAAAAGGGTTAAGGGTTATAGAGGTTATGGGTTTAGGGTTCCATACATTTGTGTATATAGTTATTAGTTGATAATCCTTATAATTGTTATGGAATGTTAGGGATTTTTTTTATATATTTTAAGGATGAAACATGTGACACAAATTATAATGGTTATGGATCATATCAATTACTGCATGTGCTAGGGATAAGGGGTTATAAAAGTTCGAGGTTAGATATTACATTAAGGGTTAGCAATTATATAATTTATGGATTAAGGGTTATTGGGAACAAGGGTTAGGGTACTTTCTTGATAGAGAATGACAATTAAATTACACATGATATAATGTTCAAGCGTTATAAAGATTATGGGATTGGGCTATAGGAATTAGGTGTGAAATATATTAGAGGGGTTAGTGGTTTGCCATTCCCCTATGGATAATATGAGGATGAATATTGGTGCTGGAAGCTAGGGGTTTTAGTTGAACAAGGGTTTGGCTGATGGAAGTTAGGGGTTTTAATGACTCATGCACTCCATAGGATATCTAGTGAATTGACGATGCATGTAGAGAAAGTCCTTGCTATGACCTACTGTGGGTAGGACTAGATGTTATTGATGGTGATAAAACACCAAATCACCTCCTATCACAATTAATAATGGTGGAATTGTGCCTTTGGGATAGTACTATGTGTTTTATTTCAAGAACATACCCATGCTTCAACTACATGTCAGTATCTGAGATGGAGGTCCTAAGGTGCTAAGTATGTAATGGTGGGGTCAATTGTTAAGATGATGGGGAGGTAGGGTTTAAGTGAATGTGTTCCCTCTTCCCTAATCATGACATCCATTTGTATTATCTATGTATGCTTTTGAATTATTCTAAGACTTACTAGTGCCCAAATATAATATTATGGAAAATGGGTTTGTTCGCAACATGGAATGTTAATGCAATGAAGTGGGTTTTCTTTCTATCGTGGAGAATTTCATTGATGGGGCACAAAATTAAGTGTGTGGGTTAAGTGCATCAATTAACTACATTGGTCAATTGTTATATGGGTTAAGTTCATTAGGATATTTGGGTGGCTTAGAATAGTGGTTTTGGGTTAGTGCCTTGGTGGTCATGTTTGGAATTAGGAGTAATTATCACATTAGGGTGTAATTCCTTGGGTTGATGTGATAGCTACATCCACCCTTAATCCAACACTAACATTAATAGTGGTTAGTTGTATGCTCTAATTTCATGCATTAGGTTCATGGGTTGGGTGTGTGGGTATGTTCATAAATTAGGTGTATGGATTATAATTGTAACTTGTGTCTTGATAATTATGTCGATGGATTTAGTGCATGGGTTAGTTGCACATGTCAAATATGTAGTGGCATCCATCACAATGTTGATGTGAATCAAAATCCCAAATTGGATATATGATAAAATCCAAGCTTTCCAACAAAGTATTCCAAGGGGAGAGGACCAACACAGTGCTAAGCCATCCCCATGCATACAACTTCCAAGAGAGAATGGTATAGAATAGTTAGAAGGACTAGGGTATTTAACTAAGTGAATTGTGTTGTGTTTCATCCATCAAATGACCAAGTGCCCCATGGTAATTTCTCTTTAGGAGACCCAAATGAGTGGAAATGAGTGGAAATGAGTTTCCACCCATATGGTCAACAACCAAAGCCAAGTTCACAAAATCCAACAACACAATAACAATTAGTTCAAGAGAGAACCCATCAATGGTGGCACAACATTGGAAGGGTTAAGACAAAGGATCAACATAGAGGAGGAAGGTTTCTCTCATGAATGACACAAGTTCCCAAGGAATGTGATTGCATTTCAAGTACAATGTCCAACTATAACCCATCATGGGATGTAATTTCCCAGTGAGACATCATGGGTGTGAATTAACTTGGCATGTAGTTGGGTTTAACGAGTGTAAATTAATTTTGAGTGTAGTTTCACTTTCTCCATAATCACAAGGATTTGAAACAACGAGGATGTGTTATTGTCACACTATCAATTAAGGCATTCTAAATAATGCAACATCGCCCCAACACCATCGATAATTTTCCAACAATTGGTTTGTCCCTAGTACCACAGGCATTAGACCTTACACCAAAATCATTGTTATTTGTCTGATGGGATATTTCTCTAGGGTTATGAGTGTATCAGCCTTGCCACTACTCTCGATGTTCTTAATGTGGAATCTACTCCAATGTCATGATATAAATCTTTTGATTGTGGAGTATTGACACTTGTCCTAGATTATTATTATTATTATATCAATTATATATATTGTATTAAATAATGTATAATTCATATATATTAATTATATTAAAAACAATAATAAAAAGAAAAAAACATAAAAAAATAAATAAAATAACAAATAAAATAAAATTGAATTATATAATGAGTTCGAACCCATATCTCACACACAACAATGAGCCCACAACAACACTAAAGAGAAAACCCCTAGCTGAAACCCTGCCATTCTATCCCAGTCAGACAGAGGAGATAAGGCACGAGACAGAGCAGAGGAGAGAACCCCATTCGTCTTTCAATCGATCCCAACAGAACCCAACCATTCAATCAAACCCAGCGAGAGGGAGGAGAGAACCCCCACGCAGTGGAGATAAGGAGGCCCTACACCTACACAACGAATTATGAAATTCAAGTCTAGCACACTTGATCAAGTGACGTCGAGACTAAGGGAGAGGCCAAGGATGGTGAGTACCTCTACACACTTGAATTTACATTGCTAATTCGAGATTAGTATTTTTTTTTTTACAAGGTTAGTTAGTTCCATTTTTGTGTTGGAAAGAGATGGACATATTTCCTTCTTCTTCCCTACCCATACGCCCTAATAACTGCAGGATTGCCTACGCCTTCTTCTCCCTTTTCCATATTCCCTAAGAATTGTTTTTATGCAATATTTAGATCCCTGAGAATTGGATTGCCTATGCATTCTTATCCCCCACCCATAGATGTCCATCAGGGTCAGTGGATGGCCTTAAATGGATTACCTCAGCCTCCTGTAGCTCTGTTTTCCACTTGTAGTTGACTGGTAGAGAAGAAACTAGTTCAAACAGGCAAAAAAAATTAAAGAAAAACCACAGAAAATTTCTTCCATAGGCCAACTAGCACAATCTTCCCTTGACTTGCAATCCATGCCAAAATCATGATTTTGACTTGTGTTGACTGAGTCAAACTTGGTTAATGTGAGTTTGAATCGATGACCTTTGGATAGGCTTATTTGGAGGCTGATTCAATTCAAACTCGAAAAATTGCAATTTAAAGTGTGATTCTTGTTTCACTAAAAATAACTCTTTAACCAAAAATATCATAGATCTCCCGTATTTTTGTAAATTGTATCTGTTGAAGGTAGTAGCTTTTGATGTTTGTTTGAAAAAAATGACACTTGTTATGGGAGAGCCTTGAGGAAGTCTCGATGTATGTGTATACATTGCAAAGTTTTTTTCACAATATTAGGATAATAAGGAGAAGATTGGCCATACTCATCTAGTTGTCATGTCTAGAGAATTGCAAAATCAATTTTTTTGTCGAGTCCTATACTGTATACTAGGAAAACCATTAATAGTACTGATACATTACAGTCCATTTGCTGATTTAAAACATATTCATGTTTTCTTCTTTTATTGGTTAGTTTGGTTGTGTATGTTAGTTTGCAAAAAATAAGAATTATGCTCAAAGAGTAGTTCAAAATTTGAAAAGGGTAGTTATCTCCTTGAGATAGTGAGAATTTATTTTATGTCAACTAATAAATATCAATTTTTCAATAGTCCCTTAATCTTATCCTAGGTGCAACAATTGTTAATATTGCACCTCCATGATTCCAAAACATCATCGGGATCCAATAGTGTCATTGCCATTGTCATTTGTATCCTCAGAAGTTGTAGTATTCCCCTTGGTAGACTAGATTCTGCCTTTGATCCCATAGGTAGAACAAATTCTTCCTTAGTAAATCCTCTTGGTAGACCATAAGCTGTATTTTTCTTCTAAGAGGTCATATGTTCAAATCCAGAGGGGGGTAGGGTATGTATACCTCCATAGACTGTAACAATAAAATCGCTGGGTGGAGGGGGTCTCATACACCAATTTGGCGCCTGGCTTGGTTGTGACCTTAAATATAGATTATTATTATTATTACTACTAAAATGAGACAGAAAAGAGAACCCCTCAATCAACACAACCATGCCCCATATCCCTTATTTTGACAAGATCTTTGACAATTTATTGATCTTCAGAGATGCTCTGTCCAACCCCATAATTTCTTTTGATCTTGCAGAGAATATTTAATCCATCATGCTAGGAGTTCCTTATTCTCATCTACCAGTCATCATTATCTTTTTTTCCAGCATTTAATGAGTGCTCCTTGACTGATCATATTTATCTTGCTTAGAACTATAAATAGTAATCTCCCAATCACCCTCACTTCAATGCCGAAGTTAGCTACACCATTATGAATCACTAAAACAAGCCTTACTGATCCATGTTGATCATATGTAATGCCAAAGTCATCAGGCCATCATCTCATTCTAGATCACTAATAACCCTATCACTGTCTAGCATTACAGGTTCATAATTTTTTGTAACAAATCATTGCCACCTAAGTTCTACTCTCATCAAGTTCAACTCCTCGTCATCCACAACTGCCCATCATACTAAGCAGTTAATCCCGTGTCATCTCTTCTTTCATACATTTTTATTGTAGGTTTCTCTGTTGGATCCCTTGAACCAACTATTTGTACAATATTCTTTGATGCATTTCTATTAGGTCCTTCATGGTGACATTAACTTCTTTTTCAGTATTTGAAGCCATCATCTATCTTAGAAAATAATGCCCATGTTGGTGTCTGCATATATTTTGATCCGAACAACTTGAATAAAGATGCCAAACATTTTTTGAGGATAGAAAATAAAATCTTGAAAAGACCTAAATAACCTTCTATAGTGTCTCCCATAGTGAATTATCTTTCTGTATTATTTTCTATTCGATTTTAGAAAAACATTCTTTCCATCCATGAAAATTTTCAAAATTAATGTTTACAAACATGTATATTACCTTCCACATCAAGTTGGTGAAGAATGCCAATATACTTTAGAAAACCATTGAACATATGCTTCTATCAATTGACTTCTTTGAAGTCATTGATATAGTGGCACATGGGAATTTTGGCAGGCATTTGTTGCCTCAAAACATGTGACATCACCATATTCCCCTTGCAGTGCTATAGAGGAACTCCAAATACAATACATTTTGTGGTGCTTTCTGATGGACATGGTTGTTATTTTCTGTACAAATATAACATTGCTAAATTCTTAATACATTTTTTATAATTATATCACCAGACAATATGTAAGCAACCAACAATGTTTTTCTTTGCCAAGCTATTAGCAATATTTACAATAGATCCATGAGTTCAAGAAGATGTTTCTTATCAACAATCCTAAGGAAAATATAATATTTTCTATCCAGTTTAAAATTTTGAGGCATATCCACACCAATTTGTTTCCATGAAAATAACATTATATTCAATATTTCAAAATTGAAATCAGAATATACATCATGTCCTAATTATATTTCCAGATCCATACCTCTCATCTTTCTTCCAACCAAAAAGAGGCAAAACTCAGAGAAAATTTTCCTCATAGCAGATCTTGTCTGAAATATTACAGTCATTCGGAGGCTCTAGGGCCCTCCAATATGTGCTTAAAAGAAATTGTATATTTTATTCACCTTTGAGGAGACTCAACCCTTTACTTATTATTTACCTCAATATGAATCAAACATTTTGTAAAATAATACTGCAATGTATAATTATTTTAGTGGTGGGCCCCACTACCACATGACATTTAATCATTAGTCCACATCATATCCAACTATCATATACTCGTTCCTTTGTGAACTTGATGCATCCTACCATGGAGAAACATGAGAGTGGATGTAGTTGTATTAATGTGGTCACTTGGTGTTCTCTCAATCTTATTTTCTTTAATCCCCTTGTATGTACATGATTATTCCATTTGTCATTATATTGGGATTTTTAGATCATGGACTCTCTCTCATAACAACTCATTCTATCCTTAAATTCTCTTGGTTTCCCTATTCCTCATGCACACAACACTCTGATGCAATATGCTTCTAGCAAGTGTCAAGTATCTAGCAAACTTAAGCCATGGAACCCCAGGCCCACCAAGGCATCCAAACCTAAAATATTATGCATTAGGCTTAAGTCTAGGTACCATGTTTATAAGAAAGTTCTTGCATTGGAGATATTTGAAATGACAAATCTGCTCAATTCCTATGGATCTAAAGTACTATTAGAGCCTAGTGAAATCTTGTTTGAGTCCAATTCTCCAAAATAATTGGAAATTTTTTTATAAGGGTGTCTTCTAACTTAGCTTGCAAAATGTGTAGTGGTCCCATGTGGCACAGTCTAGAGCCACCACTAGTACTTCCAAGTTCATTCATGTTGATGTTTCATTTCCATGTGGTGGAATTTAATTGGACCTTGTGTTTAATGAGCCAACA
>JASDQU010385012.1:0-10162 GCA_032191745.1 Picea mariana | reverse complement strand
CTCCAATGCTCTTGTCCCGTTCAGATCACAACAGTACAAACTAATCGAAGTGAAAGCAAATCAATATATTCAATATCTAGTCTATACATATGATCAAGGAGTTATGTAATAAAGTGACATCATCTTTATGGGAAAGGGACATATTACTGTATTAAATTAACAGAAAATGAAACATACAACCTGAGCCTTGATTTTGTAGGTCTTCGTTCGATGGCTCCTAGCTCTGACACACACACTTTCTCATGCATGAAGAAAATCAACCACTTTTGATGACCTTGCTGGTGTCTCTAGCTGCTGTAGCATCAGTCCTCCATACAGTCTTTCACTAATTCTCCAATCAATCTCTTGCTAGTTTGCTTCTAACCTTTTCAATGAGCAATCTCCTCAATATATAGGAGAAGATAAATTGGTTACTTGGATAGGAAATGATCCCAAGATATCAGGAAAGCCAGTTCTTAGATAACCATTCGCTAGCCAACTCATTCTTCTCGAAGATTCCCTTCTAGAAGGCTCGAGAACTTCATCTTTTTCCTCTTTAAGAAGATGTTCACACCCTGACAATTAAGTACAGTGTGAACCCCTCGCACTCCAGTTTAATGCAGCCTGCGAGAATCAGGCATTCTCGCAGGCAAGTATATAAGTAACCTGCGAACCTCTTTAAAAAGCATGATTCTTGGAAACGGACAAGTGTAACTTTTCTCAAAAATGTTCTTAGTGAAGAGATTGATTTTCCATCATCATAACATTATCATAACATCATCACGATGACCAAAATTGTGGATAACAGAATGCCCCCCAAAGTCTGAGAGTGGAACCAGTGATATTCGATAGACTTTGTAAGCTGCATGCGTGTGTCAAGAACCAAGAGCACATCTAATCAGAGATCTGCAACCATCCAAGCATCAGCAGAATATCATGTATACCAATTCTAAGGTAGGAAATTCCCATACTCAGATCATAGACCGATGACATCGTAAACCAAGGTCATGGCCACCAATCATACACTGTGGATCCATGCCGTCACTATATAGCACGGCCACTTGAATACACTATGGATCTGTGTGACAAATTTTCAATCAAGACGACATAGCCACGAATCATACACAGTGGATCTATGTGTCACAAATTATATATACTCCATCATAACCTGGATCACAAAGAGAATACCCAGGGTCTTCAATCTCATCGCCCCAAAGTACGAATCTAACCATGTGATTACATGTGTCGAAGTCGAACATGGTAGAAACCACTTGATTACCGGTCATTGATGTAATCGTTAACAAGTGCGAGGGAAATCACCATTGATGTCAATGACTCCCAAGGTACTATAGTACAATCCATTGACTGTGAATAAATGATTTGATGTTGAACAACCAATGGAATCTTTCGATCAGGGGCCAATGATGCAAACCCATTGTCAAAAGAGAGGAAACTTGCTATTGAGGCATGCAAGTTCCAAGGTACTGAATAATTTATAAGCCTTGATTCCAGATAATGTGTTGAATTCGACGGAACAAAACTCGTCACAGGAGGGCCTTGATGTATCCCCCATCAATGACACGAAATGAGTAATCTGAGTTTGAAAGTGAAACAGAGTATGTGGCAAATGGACTTTGGACACAGAGAAGGCCGACACGGAAAGAATGGATAACTGCAGATGGCTGACTCAATGTAGGTTTCAGACGGACTTCTCTTGACCATATGAACGACACGACCAATGATTTGGCAGCATTGACTCAAAGACGACACATGAAATGATCTTGTTATCGAATCGAATGAGAGACAAATGGATTTCCCAAACTGGCTTCAAATGATGAATAGGGGGTGTCATGTTCAAGAGCGACACTTACTGCCAATCAATATAACGATGAAACATATCCCTTTCCCAAATTTTCCCCCACCATTTCTGGCAAGTACCTCTTTATTTTTACGCAAGCTTGAAGAGGATCACACATGCTTGTGGATATAAGCTCATCCTTCGGACGAGTCCCTCGGAGTATTTTTAACGAACCCTAAGAAGGAGTGGTTCGGTCCCATTACGGGTCTGTCAATGTATGTTTAATGAGTCCAGAGATAGTAAACTCGAAGGTTTTTCAAGATTATAGAGTTTGGAAAAACACTTAAAAGAGAACTCTCTCAGTTCCTTTTTCATACAATAGTCCAACGAGACCGAAAAAGGGTTAAACTATCACTCAAAGGACGCAGATAAACTTCAAATAATTTAACGAGCGTGAAAATAGCAAGATCACTCGGCAATATTTTACTGTTTAGAGAGTCTAAAAAGAGCTTAAAGATAACTCGAGGGGGGTTCCTTTTTCGTATAACCACAATGAGCCCGAAAAAGAGATAAAACGACGCTCGATCGCGTTCTTATGTTTTTCACAAGCGCAAGAACAGATAAAAGGCACTCGAGGTTTTATGTCAAAACCATAACAAACAATCAAAATCACACCACACCAGGTAAAAATTCTGTTCATAATCATCMATGTTTTGCACCYGCCAATCATTTCACTCATTTACACATTAGTGATTAGGGTTAAATAATGAATAAACATAAAAAACCCACATTTGATATAGTAAAAAGTAATTAAAATGAGTCAATAACAAAATTTACCATACCATTTCACCCTTTTACCATTGAGCTTCAAAAAACCCTCATTTTACCCTCTACCTTCGACGTCGATTTTCGGGAGCTAYGGGTGATCATTCAGCTAGCCGTCAGCAGCATTTTGGTAAGTTCTCAATCCCTGATCTTCTCATGGTTCAAAATTATAATTTCATTGGTTAAAAGTCAAGTTTTAAGTCAATTTTTTGAACCCTATGCGCATGGGAGCATTCTCGTAGGTGGCCCATACAGGACCTGCGAGAATGACCCATTCTCGCAGGTGGGCCTTAAGGCACCTACGAGAAGTTCACACTGCGCATAGTAGTCCACCTACAAACAGCGCAGAATCCAAAAAATTGTACAACGTTTAGCCAATAGAAAAAGTTTGTCTCATTAATAAGATCATTAACCATGTTTATATGTTTCTTATGCAGGTTACTAGCCACAATCATGGTGTTAGAGTGGCGGGAACGAGAGCACGAGGAGGACAATGCCAATGCCGAAAACCATCCTCCCACCATAGCTGCACTAAGAGACTGCGGTATCTTAAAGTATTTCTGTATCCCGAGCATGAGAGCCCAAGTTCGATTACTGGAGTACTTAGTCTGAATGTGGGATCAGGACCAACAAGTGTTCATCGTGGGAGCTCATACCTTGAATATTGACATCGAGGACATATATTTCTTGATGGGATTATCCAAGTGTGGGTCCTATGTCAGTTTGACTGGCAACAGAGCAGGAGGTTTAAAAATGAGTGAGTATTGCAATCAGTACTGCGTGCCTGAGGCTGAACGAAAGAAAGGGAAAGTGGCGATTTGGGGAGTAACTGATTTGACTCTCCACGCCATTCTCTTTACTATTCCTCGAATGGTGGGAAGTGCTACTCCACATATGGCTCTCCAGAGCTATTTCCAGTACGCCATCGAGTGTACTGAGCCCCGGGTGTTTAACTGGGCTGACGTAGTGTTACGCAATGTCAAGAAATAGTTGCTAAGTGGAGGTGTGGAGACCTGAAGTAGTTTGGATATGGGTATCTGTTAGTGTCTTTCTTCTTAGAGAGGGTCCCTGTGCTGAGACTACAGGCTGAGTGGCACTTTCCGGGTCCTAGGGATCTAAGGATGTTACGGTGGTGTCAGCTCATGGCCCGACATGTGGCAGGTCCTATCGTCAAATATGACGATGTTTTCTTCGACTTGTTGCAGAACTAGATGCTGATGGTGGATGACTATGCATATACAGGGCTGGATTTCCGAGGTGATCTATATTTAGCGTTACCTGAAGACGCACAGTGGGGAGACCTCGGTAAGAACACACAATTTTTTGAGTTTTTAAATGTTTTTTTTTTTATCATATTTAAATGTTTTTGTTTTATAGATTTATCTGAAGACTAACACCAAAAACTTGTTGATAACACAGACGTTGGACCATATCGACCTACTGGCATTTCTCCTATCCAGTGACAAGGAGAAGCAACAGTAGCAGTTCCACAATACGCCGAGGATTATCTAACAGTGGAGCATAATTTAGAGGGTGTGATGGCAGACGTTCCAGATATGACTCTGGAAGAGATTACCCGACGTGATCAAGGTCACACCGTGGGGGTTTCTGCATATATGGGTCGACTACTTCGCAGAATTGCTAGGACATTAGTGTGCTATCATGAACATCATCCATGATGTCATTATGTAGAATCTATAAGCTTCAATTTTTTGATATTGTGGTCTTCGAACAAACATTTTGTAAAAGCAAACTTTGATCGTTATGTATATATACACGGCTTCTACCAACTTACTTTACATTGTGTACATTTTAATGTGTTTGATTTATAAATGATTTAAATGCCTGTCCAATACATAATTAGCTAAAGCATCTATTAATGTATTAAGACATCTAGGAATGTGTTTATATTCAATGTGATCAAAATACCGTTCCAGGAGGCGAATCCGCAAATATACCCTTAATAAAGTAGGACTTCGAATAGAATATACATTACTTAGCTATAGTACTACAAGCTGCAAGTCAAGTCGGACAACCAAATGACGAATTCCGAGAGAGATAGCATCTACCAGTAATTCAACAACGGTGCTATACTCTGCGATGTTGTTGGTTGCTCAGCCAAGACATACACCTCGTAAAGATATAAGCTCGTTTGTTGGGGCATAGTTTGCCCATGCAGCGGAAGCTAGGTTTCGAGTACTACAGCTAGCACCATTAGCGAAGCCAATATAAGGTAGTGAATACTCCGACATCTGGAAATCGAACACAATGTCACGTAAGTGCAGAGACCAGATAACGTCAAAAGAAAACTAAAGTAACACACACATGCAGTATGATACATAAAATACAAGTACTTGTGCACAAATGACTTATGCATAGTACTTCTTTAAGTACAACCCATTCCTGGGTTCACTCAAAGGTACACCATCATAATCCACCAGCTCATACGCTCCTTTTTCCAAAACTTTGCTAACAATGTAAGGACCATGCCACATTGGTTTGAATTTCCCAGCTTCTAAGACATCTTTATCTTGTTCATATAGAAGAACAAGATCTCCTTCAGAGAAGACATGAGGATTGACATGCTTGTCATACTGTGACTTAACACATTTCTTCTGGGCTTCTATCACAAGTGTAGCGTCACGGCGAGTCTCGTCTAATCGCATTAGATACAATAGACGTTCCTCTTCAGTAGAAGTATTAGGTAAGAGCTCTACATCTAGCTTTAGAGAAGGTATTTCACATTCTATTGGCAGAATGGATTCCATTCCAAAAACTAATCGAAAAGGTGTAAATCCCGTAGCAGATTTAACAGATGTCCTATATGCCCACAATGCCAAAAACAACATCGTGTGCCAGCTGGTTTTATGAATTCCTATCATCCGTCGAATCATAGTTATAAGAACCTTATTGATTGCTTCGACTTGGCCATTAGCCTATGGATAATAGGGTGTTGAGCTATCATGACGAAGGCCCAACTTTTTCGTAAGCTCAGACATCATATAATTCCTAAAATGACTACCGTGATCAGTAACGATAGCCCGAGGAACACCAAAACGAGTGATGACATGGTTGAAAAGAAATAACGTTGTAGTCTTCCCAGTATTATCGAATTTTGGCATCGCCTCGGCCCACTTAGTAAAATAATCGACAGCTACAATAATGTAACCATGCCCCTCGGCCGAGTGAGGGTGACATGTCATAAAATCAATGCCCCATTTTGCAAAAGGACCTACTGAGACTACAAGATAAAGGGGAGCAGGATGCGACCGAATTTTCTGATTATAGGTCTGGAAGGTGTGACACTTTTGAACAGTAATAATGTAGTCATTGAATAAGGAAGGCCAAAAATATCCTGCATGTAAGATCTTCTGGGTAGTAGCATACCCAGACATATGACCACCACATGCTCCTGAATGGCAGTCATTCAAAGCTTTCTCAGCTTTGTCAAAGGTCAAACAATGTCGAAAGACAGAATCAATGCCTTGACGATAAAGAGTATCACCGAGGATAATATAATGACGTGCTTGATAACGGACGCGACGTCGTGCAGCACTAGACAAAGCAGGCTAGAAAGTTTGAGTTTGGAGATATATAATGATATCTCTGTACCAAATATCATCGGTATTGATAAGGAAAAGTGATTCATCAGGTAACGAATCGACTGCTACTTTTTCCGTGGCAGTGTGAGGAAAATCACAAATTAACTCAGCGAAAACTAAGGATTTCTTCGACGTGGCACGATCGAATTCCAAATCGAACTCCTGGAGAATGACAATCCACTTGGAGTACTTGCCCCCTAGCAATTGACGTGTCAAAATATGTTGCATGGGGCTACAATGTGAAACCACTGTAGTCTTCCTAGAGAGAATATAATGACGAAAACATTGAACCGCTTGAACAATAGCCAAAGCCAGTTTTTCAACATGTTGATACTTGATTTCAATTGATGAAAGACTTCGACTCAAGTAATAAATAACATGCTCATCACCGTTATCATCCTCTTGAACTAGTACCATGCCAATGGTATACTCGGAAGCAGCTAGATAAAGAAAGTAATCCTGACTATAATGAGGAGGGAAAAGAAGAAGAGATTTTGTGAGGGATAACTTTAAAGCCTCAAAGGCGTTGCTGGAAACTTTATCCCAGACAAACTCTGAACCTTTCTTTAGAAGACGTGTAAAACCCCGAGTAATCTCAACGTAATTCGGGATGAAGTGACAAAGAAAGTTTTCTTTCCCCTGCAAACTTTGTAACTGACGCAGTGAAGAAGAAGGAGGGAGATTAAGAATCACCTCAACCTTAATAGGATCTACCCGGATCCCTTGGCGTGAAACAATGAAACCGAGAAGATGGCCGGACTCTACGAAAAAGACGCATTTATGAGGGTTTAGACGAATGTGATAGAACCGACAATGAACGAAAATTGCTCGGAGATGATTAGGGTGGTCGACGCGGCGTAAAGAATGAGCTGGCAAGTCGTCCAAATAAGGTTGAACGATATGCTTGATATCGTGAAACGCATAAGACATAACACACTGAAATGTAGCACCTGCGTTCTTAATACCGAAGGGAATTTTTCTATAGGAGAAAGTACCCCAAGGACAAATAAAAGCAGTTTTATGTTGGTCCTCAGGAGTGATGTTTATTTGATTATAGCCGGAGAATCCATCCATGAGAGAAAAGATTTCATTGCCGGCACAGTCATCGACGATCTGGTCGACGAAAGAGGTTGGAAAGTTGTCTTTCGGACAGGCTTTGTTAATATCTCGATAATAAAAACAAACACGTATACTACCACCTTTCTTATCAATCGGTACGGGGTTGGAAACCCATTCTGTCAGAGCCACGGGATAAATAAAACCGGCTTTGAGAAGTTTTTCAACTTCGAGCTTGATGGCTGCGGCTTTACGTGGATGGACAGGACGGAGGCACTGTCGGACTGGTTTAGCTCCAGGGTATGTCTTAATTTCATGAACAATAATAGACGGGTCGATACCTGGCATCTCTTCGTAACTCCAGGCAAAGATATCACGAAATTCTTTGAACAAAGCAGTATAAGTGGCAATTTCCTCTAGAGAACACGAAGCTCCAATGTGAACATTTTCAACTATCCCAGGTTTAACTAAAATATCAATGGGTATCGTGGGAGAAATATTACTGAGGTTCCCTTCTGCAAACACATCACATGTAGATCTAGGAACGGTCGATATGACAAAAATGGTCGACGGAGTCGAAATCCACTGGTAGTTCTCCAGAGTGCGTTGTTCCAGAAACAGTATGGAACAATGATGCCCATCGTCCCAAGGTGTGTCATCCATGAAGGACATAATCATCTCGTCAATAGGAAAGACTACACAGAAAGGATCGGGAGACAACTCCTCCAGAGAGGGTGTAGAAGGTGTTTCTGATTGAATCACTTGATAAGCAGACTCAACCAGACTTAATGGCATGACGTCGCCGAAATGAGCATGATCTCCTGGATCAGGGACTATCCAAGGGTCGAAAGACACCAGAAGCTCATAAGGTACAGCGGAGATCATATTAATCGAAGCAACGGACGAGCATAGAATATCGGGTGGTGGTGGTATGGGAAAAGTACCCATTAACGAAGAGTCCTTTAAAAGACCGACCCAACATTCTCGTAACCCGGTGGGGTTTTAGCTATAAACAGCATGTTGCCAATGCGAGTATCAGAATTAAAGAAGGCAAGCTGATCAACCGTAATGATCTTTCCTTGATGGGGAAAATGGACTACACAGAACAGTGTTGATACAACAGCTCGCATGGAATCTACCCAGCTACGGCCAAGAAGAAGATTATAATCTAGGGGAGCATCGAAAACTTCCACTTCAACTTGAACTGTCTTACCTTCGAGAGTAACCGGCAATGATGGAAGAACACTGTAAGGCTTAAAACCTGAGCCATTGAAGGCTTTCAAAGTATTTTGTGATTCAGTTAACGGAGGAGAGCCAATGGCTTTCCAACAAGTAAAAGACATTACGCACGTAGAGGCACCCTCATCAATAACAGTTCGGCAGATGTTCTTGTCAGCGACAACAACTTGTATCTGAAACGCAAGTGTTAGGACCACATTATGCACCTTTTTGCCTATACTTTTTGCCATTATTATACCCTTGATCATCCATATTTGAACCTATACTATCACTTTGTCTGATCATCTCAAAGGTATACAACGTCCTTTCTCATTACTACACGTTTAATCTGTTTTGCATGATATTTTAAATCACTCTCGTACTTAACTATTGATTAGAAATGCAAAAGTGTCCAAAACTGCAGATTTGTATTCAAGGCCTATTGCTGAAACACAGAACCGATGCTGAAACACGGAACTGCTACACAGTCCGAGGTCGCAGATGCTGAAACACAGAGCTTCTACACAAGTCCGAGGTCGCACATGCTGAAACACGGAGCTACTACACAGTCCGAGGTCGCAAGATGCTGAAACACAGAGCTATTACACAGTTCAGAGTTGCAGATGCTGAAACACAGAAGAAACTGCCAGAACTGACGATGCTGAAACACAAGCAAGCCGCCACAGTTAGCAATCAACAGTTAGAGCGCAATCCACGTGGCTGAAACAGCATCAACAACGATGAAAGGAAGCTGTTACACCAGCCGTAACAGCAATACCTCGTTCAAAATTCGATTGCGTGAAATCAGGACATCCTATGCTAATTTAGAAAGAAGATCCGATCTAGGATTGGATTGAGATGCATTGTAATGATTGTATCGAAGGGATTTCCTCTTTAAATCAGAGGAAATCACCATTCGACGGATCCAAGTTTTTGTATTGAAGCAACTCCAGAGAAACGGGACGTGTTCTATTATTTCAATTTGTAATGTGATATTTCAACAGATGAATATAAGACTGCTTTGATTATTCGTCTCTAAGCTTTCCCGTTTCAGGGGAATCTTGTGAGAAGGGAGGGCCCACCTTCATCACAAGATTCACCCATTAGTTAGATGTGTGTTAGTCTAATTTCTATCCATGCTTTGTTTATTATCGTGTGCTGAAACATTGTTTTATGAATTTCGCTTTGCTGAAATACTACTGACTCTGTATTAGTTTATTGAATGGAATTTGTGATTCTTTTATCAGCAATCTTGTGTTATGGTTTCATGCTAGCAGAGATTTGATTAAAGGTTCCTGCTCAGACAGAAAGGAATTGGAACATCATACCCTCTGTAGGATTTGTTTACTGCTGCAAGCGTGCTAGTCAGAGGCTTGGTTAAAGGATTCCTACTTAGACAGGAAGGAATCACAGCACCTCATCCTCTGTAGATTTCATTTTCTGCTGTCTGCTAGCCAGAGGTTCGGTTAAGAGGTTCCTGCTCAGACAGGAAGGAATCCAATTACCTCAACCTCTGTAGGTTTCATTTCCTTTAGCAAGTGTGCTAGCCAGAGAATTGGTTAAAAGGTTCCTACTCAGACAGGAAGGAATCACAACACCTTGTCCTCTGTAGATTTCATTTCCCTCTGCAAGTGTGTTAGCCAGGGATAGGGTTAAGGGTTCTTACTCAGAAAGGAAAGAACCA
>JASDQU010385005.1:0-11278 GCA_032191745.1 Picea mariana | reverse complement strand
TAAGTATTCTGTCACTACCCTTGAATCGCCTATGCAGATTTCTCCTCAACTGGTGTACTCATAGTAGTCGAAGCCTTTTCAAAACTGAAAAAGCTTTTGCCACATTGCTTGTGTTGATTGTTGGAATTTTTTGGAACAGCGTTCGATGCATATTCAGAAATTCCATTTCAACCTTTAGGTTTCTTGGATTTATTTTCTGTTAACTTCAACCTTAGGGTTGAATCTGAAATATAAATTACAATAGTATAAATTTTACTTTTGTCCAACCAAATATACAAAGCAGTGCTACAAAATAAACACCAAACAATTGTAATTAAAGAGAAATATTTTCCAACCTTTAGGGCACACCTCCCAACACAAACATATATGAAAATGACTTGTTACAACAGATTTATTATGTGCTTAAATCAGTTCGTGTAGCTTCTTTATATTTGTCAAATTATTTAACAAATCCTGCTCATTATGTTAATTCAGCATATAACCAATGCTGGAAACTAAATCATTATGAAAAATTGTGCTGAAAATCAAATATGTAAGTACATGATGTTTGGGCATATGGAATGCTACACACACACACATAACAATGTTGCAAATATTGTTTTGGGGAATATATTGTGAGGGTCCTTAAAGAAACTTATCGGAAATATTGGGGAAAATATGAGAAATTATAAGAAAATATTGACAAAAATAAACATGAAATCAAGTAACTTGGAAAGTATCAGAGAAATTGATAACTTGAAAAACTTGGAAATATTGAGAAAAATTGGAGCCTGAAAAACTTGGAAATATTGAGAGAAATTGGAGATACTTGCAACATTGATATAAATGATGAAGTACATGCACATACCAACCACTTATCATACATTGGTACAAGTCAAACTCTCCAAATCCTAGTTAGGGAAACCATAAGAAAACATTAGCAACCGACTCCTTGCTAGGAATCACTTCTTACAAAAAACGATCACTTGACCAAAGATCCTCAACAAGCTAGTATCGACATCGAAAGGTCCTCCTTGGCACTTGCACTTGCATCCCACAAGTGTAAAAGATAACTTTTTTCCTCTCTTCTCCACAACAAGCACGCCAAATAGCGCTAGGTTTTCTAAATGCCACAAAGCCTTAGTCTTCTTCTCTCACAAGAGCTACAAGATAAAATGCTACCTTTGCTCCTCCAAGGTTTATTCCAAACTCCAGTCTTCTTTTTCTTTTTGGGGTGAAACCCTAATCCTAGTCTTCCCTTGAAATTCCTCCAAGAATCCTAGTGCTCAAAATAAAGAGAGAAAATACACATGAAAAGAGTACAAGAGGACAAGTTCACACTAGTTTCACATCTCTAACTCAAGTGTGTGAGTCTACGAGTGAACAAGTACAAATAATGAAAAAACTCTCCTCTCCTCTCCTTTTATTTATATGAAAGGTGAGGAAGCTCAATAATCTTAAAGTGGATCACTAAATATGCCCATAGGCCCACATGTGGAGTGGTCCAACTTCAAGTGACACATGTCAAGCTCCAAGGGAAGCACATCCAACAAGCAAAGGGTCCAAGGTTGAATGCTCATTCTCCACTCTTAAGGCATGTGTACATTAAGATCCACCCCATTTATATGATTACTTCTCAACCTTAGCGTCCTCAAGTCAAGTATAAGCCACCATGCGAGCAACCAAGGGTCCCCATGCCATTTAGGGCCCAATGCCCTCTGCCAAGATCCTCAACTCCTCTTCCAAAACAAGGCATCCTCCCAGACAAGCAACCAACCTTCATGTGTGAGCCCTATTAAGAAAGCCACTAGCCACATAGGTCTCCCACACTCCAAGGAAGAATGCCACACAAGCATCAAGACAAGGTCCGACACTCAATGAGTAAGTTAACTCCAATGTGTATGTCCATCATGATCAACCAAGGGTTATCAAACACACATTGTACTCCACATCGCATGAAGAACCAAGGGTTATCAAACACACATTGTACTCCACATCGCATGAAGAACCAAGGGTTATCAAACACACATTGCATTCCAAATCACACGAAGCACCCCAAAGCATGGTCTAGACACTTTTGGAGTAACCTTAAAAGTTAACATTCCCTCTTTACGAGGAATTTTTTTTGACAAACACTAGTGTTCTCCCTATGCATCTCAAGCAAAGTTGTGATCAACAAATCCAAACTGGTTGTAGTGTTGAAATCAATCATAGTTCCCTGGAAAGGCATCGTCACCCAAGCATCATTCTCCTCCATCAAGGCATCACACCTCACCTCAAAACAATTGGAAGGCCTACAAATGGAAGTAGCCAATGCAATATGGTTAGCATATCTTCTAGAAAGTATACTTTCCCTCATCGAAGATTTGGGCATTCTTACATGCTCTTGTGCATCATGCCATGTCTAAGTAAGCCATCTCGACTTTTTGTGGGTTGGAGTAGAGGGTGAGGACATCCTTTCTCAAGCTCTCCTCATCCACCCTTAGATTTGATTCTTCTCTAACATTTGAATTAGACTTCGAAACAACCTCCTCATTTCCTTCAATCACTAAAGATGATCATTGTGATTTAATGGACCACACAACTTCATCAAACTTAACATCTCAACTCACCATAGTCTTCTTCTACACTAGAATGTACAGATCCTATAATAGAAGTATTACTACATTGAACAAAACAAGATACTATCACAACATCTTGAACCACCCCTTTGCTACGAGATTGACCAMCAAMGAATTTGAAAGAACATAACCATGGACCRTTAGTGACCTACTAAACTTTAACATCCTTCATATCAACTTCACGAGCAAAAATTTTCAAACACCGYGTCATGAGTTATTCAAGACTCACTGCAAAGATGATCACATCTTYATGCAAGACAATACAARTGGATTAGATCTTTCAAAATCACAAAGATAAATATGCACAAATCTCATCTATCCTAAAATACCAAGCTCRTAACAACAAACCACATAAGGCCTCCAACAAATTGTTTACATGGACATTTCATCCATGCACCTCAAAACCTTTGGCCACTGAAGCAAAATTCTCAACGAGGTCAACTCCCTCTTTTCAAGAGAATTCTCTGGTAATTGGAGCAAGAATCTCATCAATGTTAACTCCCTCTCTATGAGAGAATCCAACCCTATCTTAGTATTCTTCAACACCCCCATCAAGCTTGGAATCCATCACAGATTCCATAATAGGTTTTGAATATATCTCCACGGTATATCACCATACATGCTCTGCATATGCCTTCTCAATATTAGAAGGCTCACCCAATGTGCTATTGGCAAGTACAAGTGCCATAGGATCAACAAGTAACTTATAAAGGCCACCATCTCACACACCTCTAGCCAAAGTCCTTGGACTTACTATATTACAATCACTGACAGTGCACCGTTGTCCTTCATATGAAATTCTACACTGAAGCTCTTCCATATAAGAAATTGAATGCATATATATCTTCAAACCAAGAACAAACAAAACATCATTTAGCTCAAGAACATCACTTGATGGCATCTGTAAGGAAATGGAGTCATTTAAAGGATATGTAGCATCATCACTCAAATCCACTCTCATACCTCCCTCTTGCTCTTGAAACCTATTGAAGAGTTTCTTGTTATTAGTCATATGTCTTGAAATCCCATTGTCTACATACCATCCAACACTTGACACAATTTTAGAAGATAAACAAGAGACTATGAAGAAGGTGGTCTCAAACTGGGATGATCCCTCATTCACTCATGTT
Organism: Picea mariana; assembly: GCA_032191745.1. NCBI lineage: Eukaryota > Viridiplantae > Streptophyta > Pinopsida > Pinales > Pinaceae > Picea > Picea mariana. The sequence continues at coordinate 7,548 of JASDQU010385005.1, read as the reverse complement.
ATAGTACCAATTCCCACATGTTGGGCCTTCCCCTACTTTRGACACTGGTTGGGAAATGGAGTCATTTAAAGGATATGTAGCATCATCACTCAAATCCACTCTCATACCTCCCTCTTTCTCTTGAAACCTATTGAAGAGTTTCTTGTTATTAGTCATATGTCTTGAAACCCCATTGTCTACATACCATCCAACACTTGACACAATTTTAGAAGATAAACAAGAGACTATGAAGAAGGTGGTCTCAAACTGGGATGATCCCTCATCCACTCATGCTATAGTACCAATTCCCACATGTTGGGCCTTCCCCTACTTTGGACACTGGTTGGCATAATTTCTCAATCGAACACATTTAAAACATCTCATCTTACTCAAATCTTTCTTTTTTGGACTTGAATCTTCCTTCTTACCCTTGTATCATTTCTTGCTTTCCTTCCTCATCCTTCCAGAGAAGGCTAGGTCTTCTACTTTCTTTCGTTGCTCTAAACATGACTCATACCTAATGTCTTTCTAGAGAAGGTTATCCCAAAGCTTTGCAAAATTAGAGAAATTCTCACAAGCACAAACACCTAAGTTGGACAAAGGCTTCCAAGATGGAGCAATTCCATTCAAGGCAATGAACACCATGTTCTTATTCTCCACTTTTTTCCCTATGGAAACTAATTGATCTCTCACCTCTGCAACCTTGGCCAAGTAGTTCACCATTGTATTTGTGTTGCTCATGCGGATTGTTGAACACTTGTTTTGCAAGAGCCTCTCTCTAGAGACACAATATCTCTAACATAAACAACGAAATCCTCACATATCAACTTATTGGTTGTGTTGTTTGCAACATGAGGGATGAAGTGATCCTTCACCAAATAAAAAATGATTTTATTTTCCTTGGCCTCCTCTATAACGTGAGTGGCCAACCATGTTGGATCAGTGGGTGCAACTATCTCTTTCTCAACATGCTTTCAAATCTTAGCCTCTTCCAAAAGCATTTGTAGCTTGAACTTCCGAGGTATAAAATTGGAAGAACCATCCAACTTGTCACACTCTCTAAGATAGAGAATAATCATCCAGTAAATCCGAAGAACAACTTTTAAGCAAAATCAACAACAAATAAAGTAGAACAACTCTTTTAGGGTTCAAGCGCTTCTTCCAAGCCCCTAGTGGTATCACACCCAACAACTTGTAATAGGTCAATCACTTCTCCGAGGTATGGAACAACTAAAATGCTCAAATCCCTTTTCACCAAGAGAGCGATCTTATTAAAATCAGCTTTGATCCCCTGTAGAAATCTTTGAGAAGCTTTGATACTATATTGGTGTTGATATTATGGTAGCTACGGGAGGTATTTACCTCCACGTGTAAACCTGACAAGGATAGAATACTCCGGGAAGCAAGAAGAAACCCTAATGAGTTGGCTAATAACCCTAGAAGACTTGTCGGCTCAAGAAGATAATTTATATTAGGATATTATCCTCCAAGAGAAGAAGTCGGCCAGAAATAATATTATATATTGAACAGACAGATACCCAGAATGAGAAGTCCACCCTAACAGTTAGCCATAATTGGTATAAATACAGGAGGTCAGTTCTCATTCTGGTAGGTAGTCTTAGAATTGCAGTGCCCAGTCTTGTGCACACTGCAGTTGTCTAGTTCCTGCGCAGGTTTGGAGGAGAGTTGCCGTTGCAGCTGCTATAACTAGCAGTTACGCTTGGACTATCTCTTGGCTAGGGTTTGGACTATCGGATTCTTTGTGATGCGTTATCCTTGGGGAAAGGTGCGCTACCCTTTGTTTGGTTATCTAGCCTAGGGTTTTGTAACACCCTGTTTCCCCTAGTCTGTAAAAATAACTATATTGGCCAAAAACTATGGCAAACTCAAAGATGTGAATGTGTGATTTGAATGGACCTTAGTATAAAGGGTCGACGGATGTAAATAATGTTATGAATATATGTTGCAGGACTACTGGGAGGGGGATGTGCTAAAAAAGAGACCACGATGGCTGAAGAAAGGTGGTGGAAGGCACCTGGAATGGTGGCGTTAACTTCCACTGAAACCAATACCGTATTTGGTCTTCACTGGCTCAGAGAACCAAGAGCGGCTCGCTGGCCCTGAAATGAATTACTCGCCAAGATGGTAGGTGAAGAGGCTCCTCATGAGTTAATGAGGGATGGGGGTGAACTGCCCATCCATGGAGGCCTCAGACCTGACCACCGCGGGGAAATTCGTGCCACACACAACCTCACTGGAAAAGAAAAGGCAGGTAAAAGGTGTGGAAGGGGGGACGCGAGGGGGGGAGATCGCAGGAAAGAGATCGAAAGAACTCTGGAACAAAATACAGAGTGAGCGACAGCAGAGAAGAAGGAGAGTAACCTTCGTTCTCGATCGCTAAAGAACCGAGACAGAGAGTCTCAAGCATCGTGGTCTCGCTGGGGGGTGGCTAGTGGTAAATCCATTCGGATTCGTTGAGCCTACGGTTGGGTGGAAACGTGCACCCCTCTCAGTAGTTGCATCACACCTGGTGTTTTTTGATAAGTGTTATATTTTGTATCTTGAATTTGAATATGCTGACGTGTATGCTCATGGTTTGTGAAATTATGAATGATTTCCGTATAAGACTGTCTGTATGGTGTTTGACCAGAAATGGTGACTGCATGCTTATATTGGAAAGACCATATATGACTTACGTATATATTTGTATATATGTATATTTTGAATGGATTCAGTATTCAAGTCCATTCTTGGGAAATCTATCCCCTTATTTTATCTCAAGTAATGCCTTGGATAGATCTTCCCACAGGGACACCCTTTTTAAAGTTTACCTAAGAATCTACTGGAGGATTTTATGGCATAAGTCTGAAAAACCCTGCACGAGAGAGAGAATGGTCCTCTTAGATTTAGGACATTTCGGCGTTTTGGCACCCGGGGTATCTAGGTGCGAGTCCTCTTGTACTCGCGAGTCCCGAAAACCCTGACCCGCGAAATCCCGAAATGACAGCGTGTGGATGAATTAAGGACCTTTCGGTGGTTCAGTACCCAGGATACCCTTCCTCTTGCTAAATGAATGAACGAGATCCTTTCAGAGGATCTAAGGTCTGTTACGACCATTAGATTGGATGAAAGAATGCAGGCATTAATGCCTCGACTCCTTTTTAACCTTTGTAAGTAGCGAAGAAATCGGGACCATCGATTCCAAGACCCATAGGAATACCTGGACCGTCCAGCTGTAGAGTACATGTGGCGGTCGGTAAACGTTTTGACTTTTCGGCACCCGGGATATCAGAGGGTAAGAACCCTTGTCCTCACGACTCGCGAAATCCCAACATATGAAATCCCGAAATGCTAGCGTGTGGGTAAGTTATGAGTTTTCGGAGTTTCGGCACCCGGGGTACCTAAGTGCGAGTTCTCCTGTACTCGCAAGACCCGAAGTCCTGATTAGTGAAACCCCGAAATGGTCTAACATGGATTTGAGTCTTGATGTTTCGGTGTTTCGGCACTCGGGGTATCTAACTGCGAGTTTCCTTGTAATCGCAAGTCTCGAAATCCCGAGTTGCGAAACCCCGATGAAAGAAACCCCGAAATAAGATGAGCGGGTTTAAGAGTTGGTATTTTGGAGTTTTCCGTATTCAGGAAACCCAAGGGCGAGTTCCCTTGTACTCGCAAGTCCTGAAATCCCGACATGTGAAATCCCGAAATAACGTGTGGCTAAATCCCGATATTTCGGTGTTTCGACATCCAGAATATCCAAGGGCGAGATCCCTTGTACTCGCAAGTTTCGAAATCCTGACTTGCGATATCCCGAAAGATAGAGTGTGGAAAAGTTATCATATTTCGGTATTTCAGCACCCGGGGTACCTAAGTGCGGGCCCCACGTGTTCGCTAGTCTCGAAACCCCCGACTTGCGAAATCCCGATGGATGAATTCCCGAAATAGTGAAGTATGTTAGAGTCTGGTGTTTCGGAGTTTTGGCTCCCGGGAAACCCAGGTGCGAGATCTCTTGTCGTCGCACATCTCGAAATCTCAATGGAGGAAACCCCGAAATAGTGAAGCATGCTAGAGTTTGGTGTTTCGGAGTTTCGGCTCTCGGGAAACCCAGGTGCGAGACCTCCTGTCGTCGCACATCCTGAAATCCTGATGGAGGAAACCCCGAAATAGCGAAGCATGTTAGAGTTTGGTGTTTCGGAGTTTCGACTCCTGCGAAACCCAGGTGCGAGACCTCCTGTCATTGCACATCTCGAAATCTCGATGGAGGAAACCCCGAAATAGTGAAGCATGTTAGAGTTTGGTGTTTCAGAGTTTCGGCTCCTGGGAAACCCAGGTGCGAGACCTCCTGTTGTCGCACATCCCGAAATCCCGATGGAGGAAACCCCGAAATAGTGAAGCATGTTAGATTTTGGTGTTTCGGAGTTTCGGCTCCCGGGAAACCCAGGTGCGAGACCTCCTATCATCGCACATCCCGAAATCTCGATGGAGGAAACCCTGAAATAGTGAAGCATGTTAGAGTTTGGTGTTTCAGAGTTTCGGCTCATGGGAAACCCAGGTGCGAGACCTCCTGTCGTCGCACATCCCAAAATCCCGATGGAGGAAACCCCGAAATAGTGAAGCATGTTAGAGTTTGGTGTTTCAGAGTTTCGACTCCCGGGAAACCCAGGTGCGAGACCTCCTGTCGTCGCACATCCCGAAATCCTGATGGAGTAAACCCCGAAAGGTGGAGTGACATGTTTTAATCTGAGGCATTTTTAGTTATGAAAAACTATTGGTCCCCTTCGGATTTTGACACTTCGAGAGACAAGAGAGCAAGGGAACACAAATGCATCGCGAAAGCCAGAAGTACCTCCTTGTTAAGGCCAATGGTCATAACCCACGATCACATGAGTAAGGACATGAGAGGGTAGGAACTGCATCGGGCCGCATATGAATTCAGGGAATTCTATTCCTCGGCGAAAGGAAGGAAAAAGCCGAAAAATTTTCTAGCGCCGTGGTGGGTGTGTTACAAAGTGGTATCAGAGCATGGTTACAACACTTGGCCTGCTTGGGCTCATGAACGGGTTGTGCAGAGACTCCTGTCGGAGTACTGTTAAAAGGAGTAACCCCCTGTTTTAACCTTCTTAATTAAAAGTCAAAGTTAAGAATGAAAAACTCCTATGGTGTGTGTGCATGTGAAAAATATGAATTATGTACTGGTTATAAATGAATATAAACATTGACTAACAACCAACGTTTTTTCTTTTGCACACAAAGCGGAGATTAACTGCGGGAAATTTCAGACGTATAGAATGGTGACTCACTATGAAGTGGGGGAGGGCTCCCACAATAGAGACAAAGAATCTGACGAAAGGAGGGCCGTAGGGACCCCTCTAGATCTGGCTGAGACTGTGAGGAGCCTCATGGTCGAATTACAAAGCTGCAAGGCTGACAATGAGAGGATGATGAAAGAACAAGAAAAACAAACAGAAATTAATGCAGTTTTACTGCAGAACTTATCTGACTTACAAAGACAAATGTAGCATGAACCTGAGACATAGAAACATGGTCATATCAGTGGCCACACTGAGAGGAGCACCTCGAAAAAGGTCCATCCCAGAGGTAAGGGACAAGCGACAGACGATTCCTCTGGGAAGGAAGCTGGCAGTTCGGAGGGCTCTTCTAGCAGCAGAACTAGTTCTTATTCCCAAAGAAGACAGAAGAAGCAAAAGCTTTCCAAGGGTCATAAATTCGAAGAATTCAGGAAGGCCAAACCACCCTCCTTCGATGGTGAAATAAAGAAGGGAGAAGAAGCAGAGGCCTGGTTGCTTGGACTAAAGAAGTATTTCAGAGTCCATGACTTAGAAAATTTGAAGGCCCGAGTGGCCACCTTCAACTTGAACGGAAAGGATTTCATTTGGTGGGAAGGCCTTAAGAATGTGAAAGGGGTTCGCGAAGAGGACCTCTCTTCAGAGCAATTTGAGAAATACTTCCGGAAGAAGTATTTGTCGAAAAAATATTTCGACGAGAATACTAAAGAGTTTTATGAACTCAAACTGGGGCAATTCACTATAGAGGAATATGTCAACAAATTCCTCGATTTGTTGAGGTATGTACCTTATATAAAATCATAAAAGGCAAAGGTGCAATGCTTCATCAACGGACTACCTAAGGACTATCGAAACATAATTGAATTTGATGAGCCAAAGACCCTAGAAGGCACTATCCGAAAGGCAACCTATTGTCATGAACAGTTCAAACATCGAACAGAACCTTGCGAAGGATGGAAATAGAAGAATAGTTCGAGATTTCAGAAAAGGGGGATTAAATCCCCAGGATTTAAGAACTATAAGAAGAACCCAAGGAAGAGATTTCCAGCCCAGAGCGTACACCAGCAAAACTTTCCCTCCTTGAGCAAAAATAAAACCAGTGAAGATTGATAACCCAAAGAGAGAACCTTTGAAATGCTGGGGTTGCGGAGAAGAACATCTACTGAGAGACAACCCACACTGACAACAAAATAGTTGAGAATTTATAACATCCAGGAAGCTACCATCATCAATGATGTGGCCAGGAGTGTGCCACAAATTTATGCAGCCTTGGATAATAACCAAGATGACCACCAAGCTTCAGTGGTGGAAATAGAAGGTATGATTTCCAACCATCTAGTGTCTATTTTGATTGACCCTGGTTCAAATTTGAGTTATATAGCCCCTAAGGCTGTTGATAAGTGTAAACTACAGCCACAAAAACCTACCAAGCCATGGTTGGTACAGTTAGCCACTGACACCAAAAGAAGGGTAACAAAGGTCATCCCAACCTGCCAATTAATGTTGGGTGAATTCCCCACCCAAGCAACCCTTAACATATTACCCCTGGGATCGTATGATCTATTGATTTGTATGGATTGGATAGCCGCCCATAAAGCCAGATTGGACTGTTACCATAAAACCTTAGAATGTGTAAGTAAATAAGGGAAAAGGATAACCCTTCAAGGGATCCAAAAACCTGTCTCGGTGAGACAAATATCAGCTCTGCAAATGAGAAAGTATTTTTGAAAAGGATGTCCCCTATATGCAATACAGGTGTTGAAAACTATTGAAGATGACAAACCAAGCCTCGAAGACCACCCTACCCTAAGAGAATACAGAGATGTGTTTCCGGAAGAGGTACCGGGTCTACCTCCGAGAAGAGACATAGACTTCTCGATAGAACTTGCACCGGGAGCGGTGCCAGTGTCTAGGACACCCTACCGGATGAGCACACCTGAGTTAGTTGAACTCAAATTTCAATTAAGAGAAATGATGGATAAGGGCTATATCTGGCCCAACATGTTCTCCATGGGGAGCACTAGTCCTATTTGTGAAAAAGAAGGACGGTACCCCTAGACTATGTATAGATTATAGACAAATCAATAAGGTAACCATAAAGAACAAGTACCCCTTGCCCAGGATCGATGACCTGTTCGATCAATTGGGGGGTGCGTCTATTTTCTCAAAGATTGACTTGAGGTCGGGATACCATCAAGTCCGAATTAAGGGTGAAGACATCCATAAAACTGCCTTTTGAACGAGGTATGGTCACTATGAGTTTGTG
>JASDQU010385004.1:0-10206 GCA_032191745.1 Picea mariana | reverse complement strand
ATCCATTTTTCCTTCAAATTCCTACCCTTCAACCTTATTGGTATAAATTTCAAGAACTTCTTTATAAATTTGCTCTTTGAAATTAGATTAGGATGTAATGCCCAAAAATGCTTGTTGTTATGCTAATTCTTCTAACAATTCTCACATTTCAAGCCCTTCCTGCATTGAGAAGTATATGAAAACTTGTTTGTTCCCATCTACTTCTTCCCCTCTCCACCCTAGGTCTTATTTCCTTCTTCGTTAAAGGTTCTAATAACATCAATGACTTCCCATGATTTTCTTATTTTTACATGGCCTTCTTTCGTTCCTCGCTAAGAGTATTCACTTCAAGTAGGAACACTTCATCCCTTAAGTGACCATGTAACCCACAAATGCATTTGGTCATGATATTCCTATCAAATTGGTCAACACCCAACTAGATGCACTTCTTCCATAACTATATTGCATACTCCTAATCTAATTGTCATTGCTTTTATATGAGATAGTGCTACTTATACCCTTTCTCTTCGTTATATCTCATTGGGCATAACTATCCTTTTACAATAATATTGAATTGTTCCCAATCCTCCACTTGTTTTTTTAAGTAATATGTGTCTCTTGACATATAAGTTCCCACCACAACAATCCATATTCTTCCATATTCAAGAAAAAAAAAAGGTAAATATTTTTAACCTCTAGTTTCTTTGAACACATAAATACTAAAGTACACCTCCATCAACATTAACCAATTTCTCAACATATCTCGGTCCATCCAACCATCATACAACTTGATGTATACCCTAGAATCAACTCTAAGTGAATTATTATAGGTTTGTTGCCCCTTAGATCACCAAAATATTTTTTCCTAGTCCTTCAATGGATTGCATGGTTTCATACTTTCACCCTAGGATTATTCAAATTCTTCATTTGTTTCCTTGTCTTGCATGTCACAAACCAATTATTCTAATAGGTCTTCAATGCTCTCTATTTGAGGTCATGTATTTCCAAATATAGGCTCATATGTGTCTATCTCATTGTTATATGTCATCCTAGATATTCAAGGTGCTATGTTGTGAGTTGTGCCTTGCAACACTCTCTCTCCACTCAACATGTATCCAAGTTTGTCTTCAACATACACTATCCATAGGAAACAAAATATTTTTCTAGTACCAATTTGATATTTATTCTAGTGGGTAGGTTTGAACCACCTAATGTCTCTACATTATGGATTCAAATTAAATAATATGAATTGATGTGTGTATGCTCTATGTGATTTTGTACTTGCTTCAATGGTGAATATAAAATGAAAAATGTTTTGGTGGTGGAAATAAAAAGGGTCAAGCATGAAAGACTAGGTTTTGATGGTGGAAATAAAAAGGAAATGAACAACATGATAATGTTTGTGAAGGAAAAGGACATGACAAAGTTGTTCTTCTCATCAGAAGAAATATTAGTAGCACATGAAGCTGAAAACTCACTACCACCTTATCATTCTTGTGAAAAATTGTAGAAGGATAATGATGAGAAGAGTTTTAAGACTCAGAATACACCTGCACTCAGTATAAGAATCAAGTATATCAATCAAAAGAAGCGGAAGAATAACCATGGTTATGCATGAAACATGGAATTCATCATTTATCATTGTTGTACGAAGAAAGGTCATAACACTACCAATTGTTGGTACTCAAAGGTATGTTTATTTTGTGGGAAGGAAGGCCATATGCATGCATCTTGTTGGGAGAAGAAAGACACATTCTATAAGATAGCTTGTTTTCAAAGGAGGAATGACAAGAAGGCTTCCCCAAACCAAGAACAAATTCAGAGGCACCTAGAGAAAATAAGGATGTCAAGCAGTCCATACAACCGTGCCAAGAATGTTTTCTGCCATTGCCAATTAAATGTACATTGGAAATCAATGTGTTGGTTGTTGGCAATTTTTTATATTCTTTGCATGGTTATATTGCATGTGTTATATCATTTTCATAGCTATCCCCATGCATTTTTTGCCTACACTTAGGGTGTCATAGGGGGGGTTTTTAAGCACCCCATGTATAGGGTTCAGGGGAAAGAGCCCCAAACCAAATTGTTTTGGTTGCTTTTGGTCCTCTTTTTGGCTTTCTTTGGGTTTTTTATCCAATGGTTTTTAATCCATTGTAATTTAATTCTAGTTAAGGAATTAGAGTTTTAATCTAATCCAAGTTAATCGATTAGGGTTTTGGATGCTGTGAAATACCTTTTCATCAACATCCATTTTTCCTTCAAACTCCTACCCTTCAACCTTATTGGTATAAAATTTCAAGAACTTCTTTATAGATTTGCTATTTGAAATCAGATTAGGATGTAATGCCCAAAATTGCTTGTTGTTATGCTAATTCTTCTAACAATTCTCACATTTCAAGCCCTTCCTACATTGAGAAGTATTAGAAAACTTGTTTGTTCCCATATACTTCTTCCCCTCTCCACCCTAGGTCTTATTTCCTTCTTCGTTAAAGGTTCTAATAACATCAATGACTTCCCATGATTTTCTTATTTGTACATGGCCTTCTTTCGTTCCTCGCTAAGAGTATTCACTTCAAGTAGGAACACTTCATCCCTTAAGTGACCATGTAACCCACAAATACATTTGGGCATGATATTCCTATCAAATTGGTCAACACCCAACTAGATGCACTTCTTCCATAACTATATTGCATACTCCTAATCTAATGGTCCTTGCTTTTATATGAGATAGTGCTACTTATACCCTTTCTCCTTGTTATATCCCATTGGGCATARCTATCCTTTTACAATAATATTGAATTGTTCCCAATCCTCCACTTGTTTTTTTAGTAATATRYGTCTCTTGACATAGAATTTCCCACCACAACAATCAATATTCTTCCATATTCAGGAAAAAAAAAAGGTAAATATTTTTAACCTCTAGTTTCTTTGAACACATAAATACTAAAGTACACCTCCATCAACATTAACCAATTTCTCAACATATYWYGGTCCATCCAACCATCATACAACTTGATGTATACCCTAGAATCAACTCTAAGTGAATTATTATAGGTTTGTTGCCCCTTAGATCACCAAAATATTTTTTMCTAGTCCTTCAATGGATTGCATGGTTTCATCCTTTCACCCTAGGATGATTCAAATTCTTTATTTGTTTCCTTGTCTTGCATGTCACAAACCAATTATTCTAATAGKTCTTTAATGCTCTCTATTTGAGATCATATCTTTCCAAATATAGGCTCATATGTGTCTATCTCATTGTTATATGTCATMCTAGATCTTCAAGGTGCTATGTTGTGAGTTGTGCCTTGCAACACTCTCTCTCCACTCAACATGTATCCAAGTTTGTCTTCACCATACACTATCCATAGGAAACAAAATATTTTTCTAGTACCAATTTGATATTTATTCTAGTGGGTAGGTTTGAACCACCTAATGTCTCTACATTATGGATTCAAATTAAATAATATGAATTGATGTGTGTATGCTCTCTATGATTTTGTACTTGCTTCAATGGTGAATATAAAATGAAAAACGTTTATCTAACAACTAAGCATCCATACACACATAGAAAACTCTACATATTTTTCAAAACATTTCGACTACAGAACCCTCGTGGGGATCAAATTCTAGATCTCATTCAATTCTTACATGTCATATGACAATGCTTACAATTGTGTGACTCTTCAACAATGCTTCAGGATTTATAGGGTTATGGGTACAATGCTTCACAATCCTAGATTATGGGTTCAAAGGCATTCTTGATCCTAGGCCCTCTTTTCTCCTTATGTTGCAAACTTTAGTTCTCTCTTCTTATCTAGAAATTCTCATAAAAATTGCATGCACAAGATACTCACACTATTATTATTATTATTGAGGATACAAATCCAGACAATACACTTATATAAGTGTTGCCAGATCCAACTTATTCCAAACTTAAAGAGAGAGTTTGAGAGAATATCTCAATTGTCTCTAACAAACTCAAACCAAATCTACTAAAATAAGCATTAATTTTAATAAAAATGACTAACCCCTTTTTTGCATTCAACTTTATCCTAAGTAGTATTCTCTCCGAGAGTTAGTTAAGCCATATGAATAACTACTCAATAGACTTTATTTGACTTCATGTCCTTTCATGTCATCTCAAAAGCATGGAAGGTCATGTGGACTCCATGTAAGAATGAAGTGTATGTTAGTTATTAGTCTTTATTAGTCTTGGTTTTCTAGGGTGGTTGTGTGGATTATGCTAGGGGTGGAATTACCCATCAACAAACTTCCTCTTGACAACATCTTTTTCAATGGCCTTCCCTATACTTTTCTCTATTAATGACATTAATGACCTTAATGTCAATAGATTTATTCTATTAATGACATTAATGACCTTGATGTCAATAGATTTATTGTTGACAAATTTAATGTCGACCCTTTGCCTTTTTGTTATTTTCCTTGTTATCTTTGAATTTATTTTTCTAGTAAGACTTAAGCACTTTGAAGATTTGATTTTGGATCATTTAACATTAAACATTATATGATCTAAAAGATTAAACATTATTTGTTTGTTTTTTAAGTTATGCTAGGAATATGTGTAATTATCATTAGGTATCCCTTTATTTCCTTTCTTATTCCCACTCTTTGGATGATGGGAAATATTGTAATTGTATGGATCACATCACATTCTTATGCTTTTGAAGTTTATAATTTTGGAGTTCACTTTATATAAAATTTATAAGGAAATATGGCATATTTTGATAATATGACATTAATGTGATTATTTGAAATCATATATGACAAGTTGTTGATATGGACAGTTATTCAAAGAAAATTGAACATTAAAATTTTTAAGGAAATCCAAGTTATCATTTAACTTTCTTAAGGTTTGATAAACTAATTATGGTCTTAGTGGATGTAAATCATCATCATCATTAATTATTATAATCTAGTTACTATATATATTATATGAAATGAGATTTTAGATTAAAGTGGAGTTTTTTTTTATTGATTGTTGAAATTTCTTGGATATACCTCTATGAGCTTTAATGTTTCAAGTTTTTTTTTCATAGAAACAAATATCATTTTTATTTAGAAATTGAATGGAAAATACATTATTTGTGTGCAAATTTCATTTACATATTTAAATTGTTTCATATTTAATAGACATTTCATTTTTGTCACATTAAAATATATATATATATTGATCTTACTTTTTTTCCCTTTCTTTTTTTAATCTCAAACCACCCCATTAGAGAGGGTTGCATGGGGACAAACAAATTGTAAATCAGAATTTAGATTTTCATGATTAGTATGGAGTATTGATTCCTTGTTGGAATTGGAGCCGTTGGATTTACAAAATATTTTCATCCCTTTTGGTGGGGTTTCATTTATAACTATCACCCTCAAGGTGGAAGTTTTTGTATTCTTGTCTTCTTTTCTATCCTCCAAGGGAAGATTTGATTCTTCAATCTGCATTTCTAGGCATGCATTGGTATCCTTCTCTGAAACTATTGTTTTTCGACTTTCTGCATTTCAATCTTCTTCATCATCCAAGTATAGTTTCTCACATGATTGTCGACTTTTTTTTATTTTGGTTTCTACCCTTTGTTCCCTTTTGAGTGAGTTCACGCTTAGAGATAAGAATCTTGAAGATGTTCTATTTGTTACATCCAAACTGTAGAGACAATTTTTCATACAATTAATTAGAACTAAATCCAAAAGTACATCCACAATAACATTCAATAAACACAATAAATATTTTGATTGTTATTTTTTCACTATTTCCATCATTATTTTGGTCATCATTTGATCAATTATTATTTTGAATGCTATTTTCAACTTATTTTGGAAATTTTAAGGGATATTCTAAGGGATGCTACCTTACCATTTTCTAAGAGATAATTATGATAATAATAATAAAAGACACATTATTGTGTTCATAGATGTGGACTTTAATGTGATTGTAATGCTAGCCATTGTTTAAAAACGTCAATAATGTATCTAATAACCACCTCATTCGTAACCCATCCATGATTTTTGAGAATATCTATCTATCTATCTATATTATTTTGATCTCAATTTGAATGACAATTCTTCTAAAATGTTTTAATGAATAATCTTATGTAAGTAATTATCTTACTAATTATTATTTAAATTTTAAAACTATTAATCTATTATTAAAGATCAAAGAATTCAACTATTAATACATAATTTTTTAATCCAATTTTGTTGTTTCTTAGATGAGTGTTATCTACAAAAACCTTATGTAAATATAAATTAATGATTCTAATATATAAAAAGAAATGTTATGTTATATTGTTATCAGACCTTAATTTAAATAATATTAAACATTAATTAAGTGAGATTAGTGAGACTTTAAGAGAATTGTTAATCCTTTATCCAAGAAAATTATATGTAAAATAATTCCCTTAACCGTTTCATCATCATTAATGCTACTCTCCCATTAAAGTAAAAATATGATCAAACCATGTGCTTTAAGAAAATCCAAAAAAATAATTAGTATTTTATAAAATTCAACCTTTGTGATGGTGACAACTAAATGTAGTACCTTAGAGACGTAAAGCATATGTACTGTGTGTTTGGCACGATGTACATGTTTTTCTTCGTGCCGTGCAAATGTGGGGTCGATGCCATAGCATTTTCCTATACATCTTTTTCAGAAAATGTGCGGGGCATTTATTCGGCGTCTTATTGTATAGTTTACCCTATGCTTCGATCTGTTTTAGTTCACACTTATCTTATTCACCCTTTGTTTTTTTGGGTGTCTCTGGTCTCAAAGAATGGAGAGTACTAACTGTTGCTAGACCAAACGACGACTTCAATCGAAATAGCATATGCACAACAAAACTAGTATCCCATGTTGTTGAGGTTACACAACCTCCCTAACTCCTCACGTAAGTAGAATAATATATTTTCCATGTAATAAAGGTTGACATTAGTTAATAAGGCCTATTTAATAATGTGAACAAGTTTAATGTAAGAACGCTTAACAAAAGTTTTCGCTTCTAGAAAGATCTTCCTCTAGAATGTTCTTTAGAAGATATGATTAGTATAAATAAGAGTAGGAGGCATGATAAATTCTTGTCTTGAGAATTATTATAATAGAGTGTTGCTTTGTTGGAGGTTGACCCTCGAAGAGGCAAGTGAACGTTGCTTTATATCAATAAAGGGATCATTTTTTGTGTTGTGTTTCTCTACATCTTGTTGTTTCACAAGTATTTGTTGCAATATTTTTGTTTTCTGCTTATTATAATACATTTGACACCTAACAAGTGGTATCAGAGCACTTTCCTCTACAGAAATTATGGGAATTTTTTTCAGGGTAGAGACGTGTATTGTCAGTGTCTTTAAAGCATAAAGATTTGTAAATCAGTGGGTAAAATTGTGGTTGGGGAAGACTACACACAGGAAATATAGACGGTTTCATAGGGTTACTTGAAACAAACATTTCACCTTGTTGGAAACCTATGTAACCCTTGTTGTTACCCCTTCAACTAGTATTGCATCAAATAAAATCAGTACATGACCATCACTCCCACGTACCATTAGGTATATCAGGAGTCCCAATGGGTATCCTGAAACTAGCTCTAGATCAGTCGATCAACCACCTAATTGTTATAGTGACACCGAGGAGAGCACTCACAAAGATAATCTCTAGTACCTGGGTAATCGGGTAGTATGACTAAGGGTACAGTCAAGCCTCCTTAGTTGGTTCCCTGAGATATTGGACCAAGTACTATTGTTTCTCATTGTATATCATCTAGTTATTGTGAAACAAAATCGTAGGAGGCATGTATATCATCTAGTTATTGTATATCATCTAGTTGTTGTGGTTCTCTACATTTTGTTGTTTCACTAGTATTTGTTGTAATATTTTTGTTTTCTTCTTATTATAATACATCTAGCACCTAACAAGTGGTATCAGAGCACTTTCCTCTATAGAAAATGTGGGACTTTTTTTCAGGGTAGAGACGTGTACTGTCGGTGTCTTCAAAGCATAAAGATTTGTAACTCAATGGGTAAAATTGTGGTTGGGGAAGATTACACGTAGGAAATACAGAGGGTTTCATATGGTTACTTGAAAAAAATGTTTCACCTTGTTGGAAACCTTTGTAACCCATGTTGGTACCCCTTCAAGTAGTACTGCATCAGACAGAATGAGTACATGACCATCACTCCCACGTACCATTAGGTATATGGGGAGTCCCCTAGGTCTCCTGAAACTAGCTCTAGATTAGTCACTTAACCACTTGATTGTTATAGTGACACCGAGAACAACACTCGAGAAGATACTCTCTAGTACCTAGGTAATCAGGTAGTACGACTAAGGGTATGGTCGAGCCTCCTTAGTTGGTTCCCTGAGATATTGGACCGAGTACTATTGTTTGACCCCACATGTATATCAGAGAGCTATGCATAGGGAAAACCCTTGTCTGTAGGAACCTTGAAAACCCTAACCCTTGGGAAAGAAACAGAAAAGAAAAGGAATAGACAAGATCTATTTCCACGCAACCTTGCCTCATGCATTCTAGTTGCAAAATTCCTACAGAAATTTTCATGTTAACAATTTGGGCAATTCATCACTATAGTATTTTTCACGCCAGAGTATAAGTCTACAAGAGTAAAAAAAATAGTGGTCTTGCCAGCACTCTTATTCGGGAACTATCCCATTGGATTCCTCTATTCACCCTGATCATTGTGGTATATATCATTCTTAATCCTTTTTTCATGGACCCGACCCCCTTCCCAAAACCCTTATTTGGGACCTATCTCATTGGATTCCCCTCTTTTCCCTGATCGTTGTGGTACCTATCACTTATTAGATTTTTTTTTTGTGGACCCACCTTCCCTTCCCTGCACCCTTATTTGGCACATAACACATTGACTTCCTCTCTTTGCACTGGTTGTTGTGGTACCCTTCACTCATAACCCATTTTTTGTGTAGAACCACCTTCCCCTTTCCCTCCCGAATGGCCCACACCCACAACCAAGACTTGGATAACTACAACATTGCCTTGGACAAAGTCAATGATCAAACCAGAAAACATATATTTGACGTTACTTCTAACATTTCTAACATAAATTCTTGGCTCACCCCACTAGAAGCACTTCTAGCAGCAATGAACCACTTGACCATAATGTGTCAGCAATCACAAGAAGAAGTGAACAACTTGACTGATTTGTTTAATAAATTTCGAGATACCTTCTCTTCTGCACCACTTTATAACCTAGAAGGAACTAAATCCTCACATTCCACATCCTTTCATTCCAACCACTTTTAGTGTGACTTGTATCTTCCTAAAGTGGAGGTGAACATATTTGATGGCTCAAATCCCACGGGTTGGATCACTCAAATGGAACACTATTTCTCTCTACATGAAATTATTGATGAGTTGGAAAAACTTTGTTATGTTGTTCTCTATTTAGATCTTGAACGCTGGCAATGGTGAAAAAATTCACTCCAACGGTATGTGGCTTGGACATAATTTGTTGTAGAGATTTATGAATCCTTTGACACCAACATCAACCATTTAGGTTGTTTGACCAAATTGAAATAGTTTTTCATAGTGGAAGACTTTATAGTTTCCTTTCAGCACTTGGATTTCCGCACGGAGGGCATGCCAGATTCCTTTTTTGAGAATGATTTATCAGTTCCCTAAAGGATGAAATCCACACCCACATCCTAATGGCTCGCCCCTAGACCCAGTTGGAAGCTACTAAACGAGCTAAGGAAGCACAATAGGTTATCTCCTCTTGAACTAGAAAACCCTACTTTATTCCTCACCCTAAACCTCAAATTTTGCCCCTCCTGCCACTCCACTCAAGATCCAAAAATTGACCCGGGTAGAAATGGTTGAATGCCAACTCAAGGTCCTTTGCTATAATTGTCATGACAAATATTTTCCGAGGCACAAGTGTAAGGAACATAAGCTTTTTATGGTCATCTATGAGGATGTTTTTGATGAAGAGGTAGAGGCTTCACCTGTGGTAGGGCTACCTGAGCCAATCGATCTTACTTCTCCTTTTGACCCACTAGAAGTTGAATCAATTGTTTCACTGAATTCCCTCACTAGCTTCTCTGCTCCCCAAAACCTCAAGTTAATAGGCTACATTAAGCATCAGAAGGTCTTCATCCCGATTGATAGTGGAAACACCCATAATTCTATTCATTGTTGCATTTTCCAAGAAACCAATTGCTATATCAGTGCAGTCAAC
>JASDQU010385002.1:0-11041 GCA_032191745.1 Picea mariana | reverse complement strand
GGCCCTTTAAGCATGAAATGGAGTGTGATTCAAAGCTTGTTGCAAGTGAAGCATAAAAAACATCTCTTTCTCTTCAAAGATAAGCTACCCCATTCTAGCCAAATTGTGTTCTATGATACCATGCGCCGATGTGTTCTCAAACTTAAAGCATTAATGCTTATTATTCAAAGAAAGCACCAGGGCTATCCAAAACATATTGGGGCACCAATGCTATTATAAATTATAACACATCAGTTCTTTAATAAAAATAATGCACTAGTCGAATCTATGATACCATGCACTACTCCATTACAATAAAAACCTGACCGGTGCATGAAATTTAGAATGCCCTGATGCAGAAGTATGATACAGACGCATTGATGCGCTTATTGAATTAAATGCACTGGAAGGCCATTTTTTTTATTGAAATTGTTGTAAGAAAAGTATTATGATCGATGTTTGTTCTTTATACATCAACACCGGTGCACATTTCATTACAGCACCAATGCTTTTTATCATTAAACACAACAATTATTTTTATTATTAAATGCACCAGTTTTCATTTTCTCTTTTTAGAAACATTGACCTATGGCAGTGCAATCATTGTTATTTTTTAATTCCATTGTTCATAAAAAAATTGACATATATCTTATAATAGTAGTCATATAAATTAAATTTTGAGTAGTGCATTTGGATATAATGTTTGGATTAATTTGTTATATCATCAAATTTTGCATCTCTTGATTATAATATTTAATCATCCATATCTTTAATCAACGATGTAACATTTCATAGTGACATTGGGAAACACAATAGAGTAAAATAAAACGCATTTTATTATATATGAATAAGATTCTCTTGTCATAAAAAATGGGACACTTATTGGTAACCCCTTGTCTTTCAATTGGGACACTATGTCCATTACATTAAACAAAATGTCTGATTTTTACAGATAATTATTTCAAAAAATACAACAGCTTGCATTGATATACAAATATATTGATCATCATTCTTCATTGGAATTGTTTTCAGTGCTCAAGATACTTCCATGACTTGGGTTAATTGGTCAAATATTCTTTTGATTGCCTCGACTGTTTTCCTCTTCTTAAAGTTTCATCTACAAAAATAAAAATTAAGTGTAATGAGTGTATCTACATTGGTGAGAATGATGGAAATTGAAATAGATAATATACATGAATGTAAATTGAAAAGCAATGTACCATAGAAATAATTGACTCCTGAATGATATACATTCTTTCAAAACCAAATCTCATGCATTCTCTCAACAAATATTTTGTTGACACATTTCCATACTTTGTTTCTTGCAAGTTTTATACCCCATAATAAATCATAGATTTAATATAAAAGATTTTTTTCGTTTCATCAATTATAAAATGAGAAAAGTAAAACAACATAGATACTTAAAAATTCCACAATTTATTTTTGATCTGCCAACATATACTCACAACCCTTACTTAAGCTAATCTATCAATTATTCTGATGGCTCTTATTTGTATGTTAGCACATGCTTGAAGAAATTCAAGGATGGCTACTGCAAAACAACTTAAAATATAAAAAATGAAATATTAATTTAATGTTATAAGGAAATAACAATTACTCACAAACTTTTCTATCAACCTTTTTCTTCCTTGTCTTCATGTTTTATGTGTTGAATGGATTCCATTTTGTTTTCTTTTCTACAAGAAAATACTTGAAAATTAATATTTAATGTTAAATTATTTATTTATATGTACCCAATAGAATAATTCAATGATATCCTACATTTAAAGCACGTTGTTGTTGAGATGGTTCTTGCTGCGATGCAATTGTGTCCATTTTTTTGACCATCTCCTTTTACACCTTTTGGACATTCCTACTCACATATTTTGGATATCATCTCATTGATCCTTTGGGATTTTCATAATATTCCTGAAAAAAGTAACATGCAGACAATAAATTATTTTTATATTGATATATGAAAACTAAATATAACAAAATTGATATTAACAAAGGAAAGCTTTGTAGTAATATATACATATTCTAGAATTGAAACATTTTTTAGAATATTACTTTTTGAATGATTTTTTTTTGTTGTTGTATGTTTTTTCTATTGCAAGTTTGACAGGTCTCATTGACCATTTCTCTGAAAATGCTTTCTGCAGTTTAGATATAAGTTGGTTCTTCGGATCATTGGATTGATTTTTGTAAGTGGAAAATACATCTATACATTCGTTCCACCATATCCCTCATAGTTTTGTAAAAGTTCCCCCCCCTTTCATTAACCTCCAACACTACTCCAAATGAGTTAAGGACCAATTGATCATCATTTACATCTTCTATAATTTTTATTTTCTCATAATGAGATGTTGTTCCTTCGTTGTTGGTCCATGTAGAATATTAAACATATGTGAATTAATAGATTTTTTGAAGCACATTATCTAATATTCTTAACTATATTATTAATGAAAATTCAAAAAAGAGCTCATATTGAATTGTGTTTTTTTATTTACCTGATTCATCCTTTTTCAAATTTTCCATCAATCTTTTACGCTCTTCTGCACTTAGATCACAAAGAATATTATTGAACTTCCTCATTTTGTGGCTCTACATGACACACACTAACCAATACATATTAGTTAAACTTACATATAGTTCAAACATATTAATTTTGTATAGAATTTATAAAGAACTTGCCTTTTTTGTTTTTTGGATGTGTTATCATTGTGTCGGTCAGAATTTTTGTTACTTGAACTATTCTCACTAATATACAATATGTACCATTCAGTACAAAAGATATTAGATATATTTTATAAATAAATCACATAGTTTTCAGCTAAAGAAAAATAAAAACAAATCGAGTTTCTGATTCGTTGTAATAATATGAATGCATAGGTGCATTTGATACAGGAAATGAACCAACATGATTTTTTTTTTAAAATACTTTAAATTACAATAGTGTGATATGTATCAATAACCTCATCATTCCTAGAGTAAAAAACGAAAAAGAATACCGTGAATGAAAAAAATAAATGAAAAAAATTACACATCGATGAACGGAAAAATTTAAAAATTATGTTACAACATTTTGGTGTGCTTTATCATTAAGTGCACCGGTGCATTATAGTCAAATAGGCACACAGTAACCATAAACCATTTTTTTCTTAAATGTGACAGGGTCGAGAGGACCTTTATATTCAATGCAATAAGTGGTCCCCTTACATCACAGACCAAACACCTTACATATATAGATACAAACCCATTAAATCTAAAATGCCTAAAATGAAAATCTGTAATTTTGAAGTGATAGAGAGAGTTAAATCCTAAGGTGAAATTTTGCAGTCACATAAGCAAGAAGAAGTAAGGGTTTAAGGTAAGTATGATTTTTTTTTTTTTAATATTTTTGTTGCTCCAAAAGGGTTTTGAGTGAACCATGATACCCTTTAAATTCTGATCTTCTAAATAATTCTTGTGTTCCAAAGTATTTTGCTGCTCCATAGTTCTCCCCTGTATTTATTGCAAATATCTCCCCTATAAATTTTGGAAAAATAATTAAATAATGAATAACTTAATACAATTTAAACGACTTTATGAAAAGGGTTTTGAGTGAATCACCATACCCTTCAAATTCTGATCTTTTGAATAATTATGTTGTCCCAAAGTATTATGCTGTTACATAGTGCTCCTTGATATGTATCTCTTTCAAATATCTCCCTTGTAAATTTTGGAAAAATAATGAAATAGTGAATAACTTCTTACTTTTTAAAGGAATTTATGAAATTAGATTTTCGGAAAATAAATTCCAACTCATTTTTCAATTGTAAAAAAACAAAGTCGCGTATTTTTTTTAAGTTTTTTGAAACATTGGTCATTACTATAATGCACTAGTGCATTCGTTTTTAAAAATCATCAATGTGCTAAATATTTTTGGAGCATCAATATCATATAATTCTATTTTTTATTTGAAATCATGAGCACTAGTGCGGTTAGTAATTAAACACCCCAGTGATTTACATTGTTATATACACATCAATGTGTTCTATTTAAATAAGTGCACCATTATGATTTAAAAGTTATATGAATTTTTATTTTCACATAAAATAGTATATTAATCTTAAATTATCTTTTATGATGCATCCACATGAATTGCAGTACTTCATAGTATACATTTTATGCTTAAAGTCGCCATATTCTTAAAAATTTATTGTTGATTTTGCTCAAATGTAGGGAGAAAATATTATAATATCAAATCTCCAATTCTTCAAATTTCATCCTATTCCATATTGCTTAAAGTCCATTGCGTAGTTCTCCCTTTCCATCTCTAGTAATTTCATATTTTATTTATATTTTGATTTATCTAATTGAATTGATTTTTTTATCCATGTCAATATGACTAAAAATCTATCGAAATTTGCAGGATCCTCATTTAGAATCAAGTTCAAATGAAAAAACTATTCGACTAATTAAAAAACATTGAAATCTCTTATAAAGAGAAACATGTTGCAAGAAGTTGGTAGATGAAAATGGAAAATTCCTTTACCCTTCCAATTGTAACATTCCATCTTCCAGCCACAATCCTGGGTCAACGATGGTAATAATTATTTGGTATAATGTAATTTGAACAAACCAGTTTCATTGTGATTACTAATATCATTGATCTACTAATGTTAAATATTTTTGAAATTAGGATTTTTATGATGAGCGAACTACCTCTCATCTTCTTTTGCAGCCCACTACAATGTCAAATCGAGAGAAGGCTTCAATAAGAGCACAAATCGAAGAGGAAACATACCAAGAATGGTTGAATCAACCACCTATTCAATTCCCACTACATCCAGATTCACCAATTAGGAATTACTACGCCAATAGTAGTTCTTCACAAGTTGGAAATGGAGTCAATCAAATAGAGGTTGGTATGAATTATTATTTACAGGATACTACTACCATGGAGGCAAAATTGTTAGATGCATTCCATAATGACAAGCTAAGGGATGATCCTTATATAACTGATACATTTTTTGAAATTCTGAAATCTGCTTCCACCACCCCTCTCTTTGGACCTATCCAGTCATTTAGTCTACCTAGATGGGGACAACAATGTTACTGTACAACTTGAAAGAAATGTTTTTCATGTCAAATTCATGCTTCTCGATAATATTGAGGTAACTGGCCATCAAGTCCCTTATATTTTGAGAAACCTTGTCACACAATCAACATTAAAAATGGTTGATTTTATGAACGTTAAATGACATTCTACATTTCTATTTCCCACTGAATGTAGGTTATTCAAAGATAAGGTTGTTCTGAGCGATAATATCTTTCCTGGTAGATGCAAAGAGGCAAAGCATATGTTGAAAATGTTGGGTGTTGAGTACATATCATATCATGCATGTCTGAATGATTTTATTCTATATAGAGGAGAATATGAAGAGAAAGAGATATGTCTGAAATGTGAGAATGATAGGTACCATAAATCAAATAAAAGGGGAAAATCACATGGTCCTCCTCATAATATATTGAGGAAAATGCCTATAATCTCAAGGATTCATAGGCTCTTTTGTTGTAAATAATTAGCTATGTTGCATGGACGACATGCCTCACACAAAAGTGAGTCAGGAGTTATGTTAATCCATAACAGATTCAATAGCCATGAAGCATATAGAGGATACATGTCCCTAAATATTCAAGGATGAAGTATAAAGTCTACGACTCAACATAGCCATGGATAGTGTCAACCCATATTCCCTCCAAAACCCCAACTATTATGTTTGTCATGTAGTAGTGATCAATGACAATATCCCCCCATGGTTGTTTGTGAAGAATGAAAATCTTATGTTGGCTCTTATAGTCCCTCATAAAAGACAAGTGAAAAATATGGATGTCTACCTACAACCATTGGTAGATGAATTGAAGTAATTATGGGAAGGGATACATGTATATGATGTATCAAGACCCATCTCAATAGATAATATTTTTATGGTGTATGGCATATGTGATTACACAAAACATGATTATCCATGCTTAGGAGTTTTGTTGGTGCAAATTTGTCAAACCAAGGTCCTCTTCAAGTTACCAAAAAAAGGGTATCGATGTAATCTAGTGCACTGGAATTTTCATCTTTCCTAAAGGAAAGAACTCTCACTCAAAGTGCAATCAAGAAAAAAGAACTTAGGGAAGGGTAAGAAGAATGCTATACAAATCTATAACACATATAGACTGTTACCATTCTTAAGAAAGATAGATTATTCTATTAAAATCCTTTAACACATCCTACACTAATACGAAAGAACAAAGTTGTATAGAACATCAAGGAAGGATAAAGACGTGTAATTCATAATATACAACAACATAATAACATTCAAGAGATACATGAAGTAATATAAACTAGGAACATTTAAAATTTGATCTCCATTATATTTCTATTATATCAGAAGTCTTGATCAACAGGGATTCACAACTTCACATTAATCATCTACCCTAATCATCGTAGAAGAGATCGGTAGGCACATCTCAACACAACACTGAAGTTGATTGTAATTAGTCTAGTCCCTTCTGCTTACTAATTACATTCCAAATATGGAGTACAGATCCTGTTCTTTCCTCTTGTTCCTCTCTCCTATTTCCTTCACACACCCACCCATATTACAATACAATCATTTCCTTTTTCTCCTTGAGAGCCCATAGGCCCTCTTCTCTTCTTGATTCTTTTCCAACTGTATTGTCCCAAAATTGATTCTTCACTAGTCTCAGATTGTTTTATGTTCCAATGTCTTTATGTTGCGTGTTTCCTTTCTCAACCCTATTTTACTTCACTTGATTGGTTTTCCAACTCGTTAATAACTCGTGAAACTTATCTTATCAAAAAGAAGGGCCCAATAGGCCCCGGCCACAATCCTTGACTCACCCCGAGTCATGTATTTGGTTCTTCCTTGTTCTCTGATTCATCTTGTAGTCCTTCTGGGGATTTTCTTTCTTCCAACTTGTCTCCTTCAAACGAAGGGACCAACTCTAGCACTAGCTCAAGATATTTCTCTCAAATCTTATGGAAGTATTCAAGTTTGTCTTTCCACTTTCTAGCAAGCAATGAAGCTTCTATAATGAATTGTTGTGTTGCATTGAGGCTAAACTCCTTCGGCTTGGATCCAAGGAGGGAATTCCATTATGCATATGTTAATGTCTTAGCCTGTTTCATCTAGAGGAATGGAGTTTGAAGGATGGGATAGAAGGCTCTTAGTTCCTTCTTTGCTACTATTTGAGCTTCAAACAGAGCATTCATAGATTTGTCAACTTGTTGCATTTCCTCAAATATTTCTTGATACTCTAGAGATTTTGGTGTGCAATTCTCCCAGTTCCTGGTTACGGAATGTTATAACACCCATCCAATCGTTGACCTCCTTGAAGATGTTATTACATTCAACGGTCCTTTTATGAAGCAAGTATCTGGCATCATTTCATTCTAGGAAAAATCTTTCTAGCTGTTGTTGGAGTTTCCTAGGCTGTGCCTCGACCTTCAACTTCATCCCCTCCGACTGCATTTGAAGGTCCTCTACTCGATATTTTAGTACTTCCCATGCTTTCTAAACCAATTTGAGTTATTCCTGTTGTTCTCCAATTGCACTTTACTCTGACATCTGAGGTGATTATTTTATGAAGGTTGGGAAGATATTTGTTAACTTTCCCTTCATTCTCTCCATTTTCTCTTCTACCTAGATTTTCAAATATTCTTCCCACGTCCTTTTTTTTTCCAATATTCCTTCCTATCACCAAAATTTATCTTGTGTTTCGGCTGGTTGAATCCATTGTTCTAAGTGATTGTTTGAGGCTTTGATCAAGCCTACTAGTTGCAATGAAGAAAACTCAGTGATCACCATGGATGTGACTGTAGCCTCCAACGGGAGTCTCATTTGAGGCATAAGCCTGCTATCCATGTATTTGTCTCATGGTGTCTTAACTTATTCTTTTCCTTGGAGCAATACTCGCAACTTCTGGGCTATTTTATTATTTAGGGTTAACGAAAGCAAAGGGATAGATTTTTGTTTGTGCTAGGAAAAGATGTAGTAGCTCTGAGAACTGTTGCATATCTTGGATTAAGGGTTCCAAATGTTCTTTCAAAAAGGTTGTGCTTTGTCCTGACTGAGTCTCCTATAGTGTTTGAGACTCTACATCCTTTTGCGTCATTTCCTGTGTTGTGGGTGGAACTTCAAGGGTTGTGCTCTGATCCTTTAGGACTTGTCTGAGGCTCTTTGACCTTAGAGATTGTGTATATGTGAGGGACAAATGTAGGATTTGGGTGAGTACTGGTACTTTGGATGGTTGTCTCTCTTGAGAGGGAACCTTTTCTGGAATATCAAGTTGCATGGGTTCTGGGGAATTGGGAAGTAGTGGGATTTTTGTAGACATACATGGTGGCGATGGTTCTTATAATGGGGTGAGACTTAGGCTAATCTATAATGTAGATAAAATTCTAGGCTGCTTAAGTTTTTTCTCAGGTGTCAGGTAGCATAGTCCATATAGGCTAAGGGTTGACGAATTTAGCTAGGCTCACTTTCGAGGACACACTAGTTCTGGGATTCTTGGTTGGAACCTCGTGTATAAAGGAAATAGCTAAAATTTTGTTAATGGTCTTACCTGAAAATATGGCCTCATATGGAAGCTTGGTACATCCTAGAAAAGGCCTCTTTGTCTTTTTAAATGATGTTCTTCCTTTGAGTCTAAGTCTGAGGTTGTTGGAGAATTCTGTGGGTGTTATACCTTGTCAGAGATCGATCTTACTTCTTCTATTGGACTATTCTTCTTAAAAAATTATGGTGGTAATAATTAATGCACACCCCACTTGTGTAGGTTTCATTTAACTCCTGGATAATAAAAGATCTCCTTGTCCATTATTTCCTCATCCAAATAGAATGGTAGGGGTCTTATGTGAAAGTTTGAAGGCTTTGCATTCCTTGGGAAGACGAAAGCATGATGTTGATTCCGAGAAAAGGAGATGTTCCTTCTATGTAGGTTAATTAGATATTATGGTATATGCATCCTTTGGGTGGTGTCAATCAACTGATTGTACCAATTTAGGAATGCAATGTTTTTGAAATCCATATTTTTTGAGTCTAATCTTGCATGCCTAGTTTCAAACATCTTTGTGAGATGCATCTTGTATGCAGGTGCTAAGTGTCTACCTATGGGTGGCCTCCACTTTATCATTGTGAAGGAAAGAAACATATATCTATGTGAAGGTGCCTCTCTTCTCATGAACTTCCTCACAAGTGACAAGGAGTTCCTCCAACAATTAACTGCAACCAATAGAAAAATGCACCGTTTGTGCAGAAGTCAATGATTGACAAGGCATCAAGTGTGCATTCACCCTTATAATAGGATTGCATGACCTTTTTAATAATCACATAGTTGGTCGTTCTCACCATTTCAGGGGGGATTGGTTCAATCTTTGTTGTCTGACTGCCCCTCTGTGTATGGAAGTGCTCATACAGGCAAATATCTCCCTTTCACTTTCCATGTTTGCTTGGTCCTTGAAATCCTTTGGAGACATCCTCTCCCTCCAAAGATAATCTTGTAAGTTGGTGTACATCCTCAGCGTGAATGGGGTATCTCTTATCGAGACATAAACTCTAGGGATGATTTTAAGGATGGATTTTTTTTTTAAATGTAGAAACCTTGGCGAATCTTACTAATCCTTCATATGCCAACTATGAAATGTTTGGCGATATTTTTGTAAAAATATTAAAATTTCTAAGGATTTTATATAGTTTGTATAAAATTTTGGTGATTTTTAAGGTAAAATAAATTTGTCCTATAGAATTTGGACGAATCATTTTTTGAATAACAAATATTTTTTTGGTAAAAACCATGGAAAATTAGCCCATGAGTGAAATTAGCCCCTAAAATCGTCCCTATTTCAACATTGCTACAAAATTGAATAGAAAATCAAAGTCTACCTAATGTACATTCTCCCCTGGATTGGAGAAACCATCTCTCTTATTAAGTGTGGGTAATGTAGGGTTTCAGGCGTGTGCCATTCACCCACCCTGGTCAAAGGACACCATCTAGTTGCGCTAGATTGACCACACCACATTGTAGAATCTCAACCACTAGGAATAGTCCAAACCAATGCATGTGTAACTTTCTTGGATGTTTCTGATAACAAATGTCATGGAGGAGTAGATTATCACTTTATGTGATCCTCCTACTCTTAATGTGTCGATCATGCCAAGATTTCTGCCTAGATTTTTTCACTGACTAATGAAAAACAACTTGGAACCTTACTTCTTCAAGTTCCTATAGGTCTGCAATCCTTTGCACAATTGATGCATCATTTTTTATGTGTGTAAACTGAGCTATATAGATACTAGGGGTAATTAAATTTGCAAGAACCAAAACTTCCTTCCCGTAGACCAACTAAAATGGGGTGTACTTGTGCATATTCTTTGTGGTAGTTTTATAATCCCACAGGCCTGCTAGAACTTGGACATCCCTGTCCTCCTTGATTCTGTAGCACACATTCATCAGTCCCCTCTCCATAATCATTTTGAATTCCTCCACTATTCCATTATCCCGTGGATGATAAGGACTTCTTTTATTGTGTTGAATGAGAAATTATGTCATCAATGTTGCGATTGTACTACTGATGAAGTGACTCCCTTGATCATTGGTTAGGCTTCTAGGACATCCAAATCGGGAAATCATGTTCTCAAATATAAATATAGTAGTTGTATCTGTTGAAACATCCTAGACTGCTTCTACTTCATCCCACTTTGTAAGATAGTCTATTGCACTAATGATATATCTATCCTTTGAATATTTGTAGGTGGGTTAATTGGTCCAATAAACTCCACAGCACACTTCTCAAAGGCTTTCATTTCTCTAACTGTCTAAAGACGTAATTCATCTCTATGTGATGGCTTCCCTACTCTTTGAAAAACATTGCAAGATATAGCATAAACTTTATCATCTTTGAATAATGTTAGCCACTATAATTTGGCTTGGAGAACCTTATGTGATTTATCTTTCCCTCCAATGTGATCTCCCACAACTCCACTATGGATTTCCCATAGGA